>JANHGB010046197.1:18194-73584 GCA_026283785.1 Coracopsis vasa | reverse complement strand
AGGGCATGTCACAAAGGGCACCGTGGTGGGTCAGAGAGGGCATGTCACAAAGGGCACCGTGGTGGGACAGAAAGGGAATGTCACATAGGACACCGTGGTGGGTCAGAGAGGGCATGTCACAAAGCGCACCGTGGTGTATCAGTGAGGGCATGTCAGAAAGGGCACCATGATGGGTCACACAGGGCATGTCACAAAGGGCACCGTGGTGGGTCAGACCCCTGTTTGTTTTCCTTGCCTGGAAACACTGTGGTCTTCATTGCTCTTCTCTGCCAGGGAAGCTGGTGGGCAGGTTCTATGATGAATACGGGGCACCAACAGAAGCTTTAAGGCAGGCTGAGGCTGCCATTGAGGAAGTGGGTCGTGCGTCCGCCATTCGCCACCCCCGCTGGCGCACGGAGGCCGCGTCTCTCCCGCCTCAGCTGTGGGGATGGCTGCTGGGGGTCTGTGAGGCGGCCGCAGCCGAGCGCTGAGGCAAGGGCCCCTCCAATAGTGCCGGCCGGGGCCTGCAGGCTGGAGGGGTGTCGTGGGCGGCCGCCGATGCGGCTTTGCTGTGGCTCAGCCTGGGCAACGTGTCTCCCTTTGACCCCGTTACTGACGGGTAAGGGAGAGGGGGAGCTGAGGGGTTGCCCCACCAAAAATACCCCAGAATCAAACCCAAGTTGATTCTGCTCGGGACAGGTTTTGGGCACAAGAGTCGGTTGTATTTGCAGAGTGACCCAGGCTCACAAGCCAAGAGCAGAGGTGCCTTCACTGGGCGCCCCACAGAGCCCCTATATAGTCGGTGTTAGTGGAGCAGCGGGTTTTTCTAAGAGGTGCCCGCTTTGGGAAATACCCAGGATGAGATGAGAAGTCAATGCGAAGAACAGGAGGATCTAGGAGCTATGGTGAGGGTCTGGACTGAAGCCGTCCCTTAGCAATAGTTGTACAAGAGCTACTCCAGTCAGTGCCCTTACTGTGGGGATTCCACATGTGGCTCCGTTGGGGGTTATGGACACGAATCTGTAGTGCTTTGGAATAGTTTGGACTAACAGAACTGCATAAATATTCTTAATGTCCCTATTTAACTTTTTCTATGACAGCTGGGAAATGGATGTGGCTGACTGCATTTCCGAGGGCTTTGCTGTGCATGGGAGTGTTGTTTAAAAGAAATACAATGAAAATTAAAATGTTTCAGCATGGTTTTTGCCTTCTGAGGCATGAAATAAAGGACTTGGTTGCTTTTTACCTCTTTGAGACATCCACAGTTGTTTCTCTTAGGATGCACCTTCTAGGGTAGCCTTCTGCTATTACAAGTTTTCTCTGACCTCAGTCCGCATAGTGTCATGTTTTTAATGTTATGCATTCAAGATAGTCCTCTGACATTAAGTTTTTGCACTAGTTGTGTCATACCAAGTTCAGACTTAGATTTGTGCAGGGCTACTGCTTTGTATAAGGTAATGGTAGAACATACCTGCTACCTCATGTCTGTCACCCAGGTGTTGAAGGTTTAAAGCAAATGGAGCATAAAGACCAGATAAAGCTGAAGTTTTCTGAATTTTGCAGTTAGCAAATAAGTATTAGTAAACAATAAGTGTTAATAAGATGTTGAGATAAAACAAATATGTTATGTTTATAACACATTCTTATACTTGTGCATACTAGCACAGAGTTCTGTGTGGTGGTTTATGTGGCATTCTGCATTTCCTTTTGTCTCTTACTTTTTGCTCTCACTGGATAATACAAAAGTAGTTATTCTTGGGGACATCAATGCTCATTCTTCCTCCATAAGGTTATTTCTTGTACCTTGACAAATTAAATATTCACTTAACTTCATCTTCCACTTGAACTTTGTGGACAGTCAGACAAACATTTAGACTGTGGAGCCGTTCCTGAGATCATCTAGGAGAAAGCAGGTTTCACATTATTTCTAGTTAAGCTAAGCCTGAGTAACACAGAAAAATGAATGTCCACATATTATTTCAAATTGTTTTTCAATTACACTGGAATGGATTGTGATCATGTAAGCATACTCTATCAAGACAGTGGTTTAGCAAGGTGCCCTTATGTGAATCATAGTAATGAGCACTTTTGGTTAACCTTCTCCAGCTGTGACTCCTGCATGGTGGCCTGAGATAATGTGTTTTAGTATGAAAGATTTGGTGAGATGCAACAGCTCAGTTGACAGATGGTTTAACACATTATCATGTTAATGCAATCATTTGCAGCTATGTGAACACATCTGCAGTGATCTGTGTAGAGTACATCAACTTGCTTTAGCATCCTCTTGCTTTATAGGCATACTGTGTACAAAGTGGATGCTGCTTTCACATACAACTTCAAACAGAAAGAAAACAAGTGAAAAGTCAATTTAATTCATGTTCACAATAAAGGTGGATAAAGGATTCTACCAGAAATAGTGTTTGAAAGTCAGTAATTTGTCATGTTCAGTTGCTATCTTATCACCTACCATAAATACTGTTTGTCATAATAATATAAATGAGCCTCTTCGGGAAAAATAAAGAAATCTGATAAGGCAAGCAAGTAAAGAGTATTAGTTAGCAAGTAAGTCCATTTTCTTGGCTAAAAGGCTAGTCAAGTCACAGCCATCACTAAAACCATCCAACGCAGATACTTCCACCTAATACTGTTTTTCTTAAGACTTTATGCCATTTAAAAATAATAAATAAGTTTACATAAGATTCTGTGATTCTGTATATGGCCAAAGGTCTGGGGAATGTCACTTCTTACGCTAATCTGCCTTGCCTAAGGTTCATATGGTAACCTTTGTAGCATACGTGATAGTGCGTTGAAAATATATAATTCAATTAGTATTGGGCTTCAGTTGTATCTGAGTACATGCTTATGAATGTGTTTGTTCACCTTTTTTTTAACTTTTGGTTAAGTATAAGTGAAACAATGAAGGTGTCTTCAGGTTGGACACTTGCCAGCATAAATTTATGGTTTAATATCACTGGGTGCACCATGTTTATGATATTACAGCTGTTCCTATAACTGCTTCATCTTTTCATAAAGAAAATACTAATTTCCTGAGTTTAAATTAACTGGTGACAAAACTGACCAGAATCTAATTTGGCTAGAAATCAGCTTGCTAAAACAAGTGATATAATGAATGCACTGTGGGCTTTATTCCTGTATTGGTGTGCATAATCTTTAATCACTTTAGAAACTATGAGCAATGAGTAGAAAATAAAACACTAAGCAAAAGTCTTTGGTTAGGCTGTCATTCTTCAGCTTTAGAAATGAGATCAAAGAAGGTGTTAGGAAAGAAAGTAAATAAATCTTCTCTGCCCCTTGAAATGTTCTGTTCATCTTCTATTACTTGGTAGTAAGGAGGAATAGAAATCTTGAATTAATTGGTTAATTAGAAAGATTTAGATTAAGCATTTTGTCAATAATTAAATATTTTTTGGAGAGAGAGAGATGGTTTCAGTTCTTACTTGAAATAGGGAGTTGAGAGAGCCATTCTGTAAATCTCCAGGTAATCAACTGCAAAAGAATTAAACCCACAAATTCAATAATGCTCTTTGCAATTATTTTTCATCTTAGACATTTATTGGAGTAATTCTGAGCAGCTACTTTTCTTCTGTTATTCTTACCCTATCTGCCACCATTAAAATCATACAGAAGAGCACTTGTACAGCAGGAGATCCTCCTCTCTTCATGGTAGATCACAAGAGGTGTTTCACCTACTTACGTCAGTTTGCATAGGTGCTGTGCAAACTTAATCCTGCTGTTGTTTGCATGGCTATTCCCAGAGCAGGCAGCTGCAAGGCAGGCATTCATCCTCCACCTTTGGAGCTGAGATGCAGTCATTTACATGGCCTGCACTTGATGTATGTTGCATCCCAAAATGTTTTACATGGCTAGACCTATTTATAAGGCAGGAATAAACTTTGCAGAGTTATTTTATTCTTCCAAAGGACAGTTACTGACTTCAGAAGGATTCTCTTCCAATTTTCAGTTGCGTTTTTAATTTGTGTTCTTATTCACAATGGGTTTTATTCATACTTCATTCATACCAACACAATTTCTCTGTGTTGTTTAAGAGAGAAATTTGAGAGAGAAATAAAATGAAGAATGCTTTGCTTTAACAAGTATGAAAAAAGAGAATTTGCAATGCAAACAGAGAAGATTGAGCAGGGTTTCAAGGTTTTCTTGCAATTTGATCAACTTCAGTGGGAATTGTGAGTATTCAGCTATGGCTGAGTTTCAGAAAGGCAGTGGAAGTGACTCTGCTCACTTAATAAGTTTTGAATTGGGCTCTATAGATTAACAGTAGTCGATGCATAGCTGCTTTACAGAATAGACAGCCTAGGGAAAAGAGATAATTGATATTTTTGGATTAAGCCTATTTTGTGCCATTCAAGATGTGTCAGTGTATCTTCCTACCAGGAACTTTTTGGAAATCAAGCATTCTTTGTCTGCAAGTAATTCCATTGAAACACTGGTTGAAAATTAGAACGTAAATGTTTCTGAAAGGAACATACCACAGAAAATGAAGCAAGTTTAAAAACTACAATAATTTAGAAGTAAACATACTTCTTGCTCTTTTGTGTCTTAGCTTCAGCCATGCTATGTTTGGAACTATAAAACTGTTTCTGTATATGAAGACCTGTGAACTGCAGATTCAGGTTGAAGCTTGGTTATAAAGCATCATGTGGTATTTCATAGTCGTGTTAAGAGAAAAATGTTTTTCTATAAAAATCTTTAATGAAGTGAAAACATGTCAGAAAATGGTTGTACCTTTTGGCAATATCTCTCTGCAGATGGTATAGATCCAGAGCAGACTCAAGTTTCACTTACAAGCCTCATGATTTCCAAAGAGTTTAAAAAATATAACAAAATATATTGATTCCATGAAAATTAAAATCTGTGGAGCTGGGAAATGCTTTCTTCATTGTGCAAATGTGTATATGTATCACAGTGTAAGCAGTGACTAATATAACGTACGCTAAGAAATGTCCTTTCAAACTTATTGAATGACTCAAGTTTTCCCTGTTTGAATACTTCCTAGTATAACACCCAAAATCTGGAACTCCATTTTAGAAATGTTAATATTCCTAAGCAGTGGTATTGGCTTCCATGAGAGTTTCAGTAGAAAGATAAGGCAGAGCAAGGCAAATTCTGGATCAAGCAATAATCAGTGATTGGTAAGACACTTGGAAATTTATCTACTACATACAAAAACTGTGATGGAGAGAAAATGTGGCCATGAGATTTAGCATTTTCAGTGTTATCTTAGATTCACAGACAGCAGGAGACTGTGAATGTTCATTTTTATTTTTCGTTCAGAAAGTATTTGTTTATGAAATGGCAAAATAATGTGAATACATAGTTGCCAGGAGGAGAAAAGATGGGTAATGTATCTCTTATGTCTTGGCTTGATTCAGGGACATCTGTGACTTTGCAGACAGATCAGCAGTCAAAAAAAATCTGCAGTAACTTTGCAGCACCCTCTTATCATGTTTCTTGATAACAGCATATGTGTGAAAATCTGCTTTTTTTATTATAAAGATGAAAAGTCATTTAGCAAATATGAAAATATCGCTGCAAATTTCAGTACTTAAATACTGCGCAATAACTCTGCTTCCATGCACATATATTTCCATACATGCATAATCCTGTGACTAATCATGTTGAGCTCAATAGTATTTTTATGAGATTAAAGCCTCTTTACGTCTGGGAATTTGAATGATTCTGGGAATAATTTGATATTTTTTTCCTTGTTAAGCTATATGCAAATTTTTTACATGCTCCTGAGTCATTATGCATAGAAAAAAAGTTGAAGTAATAGAGGTAAAACACAATTTGTGAGCCTTGGAATACTTGAGGGAGCCCCCTTCTATTTACTGCAGAAACAGCTGCCGTTCAGCTGTGAGATTTGGAGCTGTGGAAACTGTGGAGGAAAGAAGTAGTATTCATTCCTAGTATATTAAAAAAGATGCTTTAGATCAACATTCCTAGCTGAGTTTCTTGATTCCCAATGTCCTGAGAGAGTTATTTTCAAATTAATTGTAATATGCAAACATATTGCTTGTACATGATAGTGATTTATGGTAATTGCAATACTGATGGGGAAAGAAATCTTTTAGACTATTTAATGAGCACCTGTGAAATTATGGAATACATGCATGAGCATCCCAACTATTTGCCCAAGAGAGTTTCTTTCCACAGCTGTGAGATTCGGGCATCATTATTTAGTTATAAATTGAGAGCCTCTTCCAAAAAGCGAGCAGGTACTTGGAACAGGTTCATGGGACAACTGATGTAAATAATTGCTCAACAGTGTAAATAAGGAGCTTACAATCTGGCTGTACTTTATTATTTACTAGTACTTATTACAATTTATTGGTCTTGTTTCAAATGGTGAAGTTAAAAGTAAAATGAGTTTCTTTTTAGAATAAGGAAGAAATACAGCACCATATGTTGTGCCAATGGAGCTCTGTCTGATATAGTGCTAATACATTCCTTCCAAGGCCTCTAGACATTTTACAGCATTTTTAGCACCAATTTCTGCAGTAATGACTAACTTCTGCAGGACAGAAAATTACATTCCTTGGGAGGATATGAAATGATCAAGAAACGAAACAGCGAAATTATCCAAGAAGCTATTGAGTTAGTAGGATTTTAATGCCAGAACAATTAATACGCAATGAGAAATAAATCAACTGGAACAATATGTAATAAGCAGAAAGCATTCTTGTGGTCTTTTTGTAATACTGACAATGTAAACAGTACATGTCAGCAGATACAGTGTGCTAGTTTTTTATCAAAATACGGATTTTCTCAGAAACGTTGTTTTGATCAATGGAAACATTGATAAATGACTCTGGTTTCAGTGGGAAGAATTGTGAGCCCGAGTATAAAAGAAAAGGCTAAAACAAAGCTCACCAAAATGCCTAAAGTAAAGCTCCCTGTAGTCAATCAGTTTCTTGACTTTGGCAGTCTTTGAATCAATGTTTTATCATTAGGAACCATAAGGATGAATAGGCAAGCTAAGGAGGTGTGGGGGTGTGGTGTTGTTGGTTTGGGTATTTGTTTTGTTTTGTGTTTTTTCTTCTTTGTTAGCAATTGAGATGTTTAAAAAAGACTGAAACTGTGTAATTACTTTTGTGTGGGTTTTTTTTCTTATACTTCAATTATCCTGTGCCTTTTTTACAAATGGGTAAACTAAGACAAGAAGCAATTAAAGCCACAATCAAACAAAAAGGGGATACAGTTTTAACTCTCCAGTTCTGTTTAGGTATTTATTGCATTTATTTGCATATTCTGTGTTTTCACTAACATTGATCAGCTGGACGTATTTGTGCTATTTTCACTTGGTGGCTTTCTACAGAATAAGAATCTAAGAAACTCTAAGACAAAGATCTAACACACTCAATTCAAAAGGAGTCTTTTCAGCATATTAAGCAGAAGCTCAGTCAGGAAAGATCCTGATTGTACTTAATTTCTGCTAATTTCCAGAGGCGATGCTGTAGGCTTGGGCTTTAAAATGGATGCAGATTGTGTTGCTTGGAAGTGTGCCTGTGGCTTCACAATGCTGAAGGTAATAAATGTTTTCCAGTAAAAAAAACACAACCTTGTGAATCGCTCCATAGTCGCTTGAACAAAATGAGCATAAATGTGAATGTCAGACCAAAATTATTATGGAACAACATTTTTATTAGGCTTATTTTATGTATTAGCATGCCTACAATGTTAATAGTGTCTTTTTTTGTTCTTTTTGTATTTGTTCCGATAATGAAGGAATCATCTACATGCTGCAGGTCACATCTGTGTTCTTAAAGATGCTTTCATGTATGAAAGTCAAACTGAAATAGCAAACCTAATCTCCACAGACAAGTTTGATGGAGCCCTGGCCATTCATCTTTATAAAGGAGGCAGACTTCTGCAAGGTAATCTTCTTTCTATTTTGCAATAAAAATACCTCTTAAGAAGGTACTGAAAGAGAAGAAAATGAACAGTTATAAATGGTTATAAATGTATAAACCCACACATACTGTAGTTATTCTGTTTATCCACTTAAACAAATATTCAGAAATGCTGAAAATCTTTCTCTGTGGGAGATCTGATCCAGGGAGGAGAGAACTAAATAAATGTACTTTTAAAGCACATAATGCATTTCATAATTGAGTACTTTAACTACATTAAGATAAGAGAATTATATTAACATTAAGATATTTTCTGCAAATATGTTCCTTCAGAGGATAATGGCTTGGCTAAGTATAGCTGAGGTCAAATAGAAAGTATAGAGGCTAATTTGATTTTTCTGCTCAAAAAAGGAGTCAGTTTTTTTTGGACGTGAAATACCTTTGCGATGTTGTTCATGCCAGCTAAACTATAGGAGACAGGGTGTTACCAGCCAACTAATAAAATTTTCTGTTGTATCTAGCCACGTAGCACAAAATTTTAGCCTGACATTAATGATACACTAGAAGCCCTGGCTTTCAAAATTACAGGTAGTCACCTACTGAAATTGCAGGTATGGATTCATTTTTTTATATCATCTCTGTATTATACAAATCTATTCACTTGGACAAAGGCAAGTAATTTGCTACTTTCATCAGATCTCAGTGTAAGTTCTGTTGTGCTGGTTTTCAGACTTAAGAAGTCCCCCTGCAATGTGCTGGTGGGTTTTCAGAAAGCCTGAATTATTACATCTGGCATGCTTGTGTATCTTGTATTACAATGAAGCTCTGATTCTGGTAGGGACCCTAGAATACAAATAAAGTAAGTAATTCTCCAAGATTATCTCTGCTAACATATGTATTAAGATTTCTCTTGTTGGAATATAGAGATGATTGGTTTTGTGACAAGATCTAGAATTGTTTTGGAAGATGCTTATGGAAAGTCTGAGAACTCTCTATTTTATTTTTTTCTTCCTGAGGAATAAAAAAGAAGGTTGGATTTTAAATGTTTACTGTAAAACTGTATTGCAGCTTTGACTTGCATAGCATTGCCCAACGCTGTTGCTATTAGCTTTTCAGAATTGCAAGTAACCTGCAAAGCTTGATACTTGAATGATTTACACAAGCTCAGTAATTTAAATAAATCACAGTCACACTGTTCCAAAAAGCATCTGCAATAATTGAAAGAAAAATAAAAGAAATCTGAAAAGCAAGACAGTAAATAATATGATAGCTGGGATGATCCTAGTAAAAGTTATTGTAGACTTCTTGGAGGGAAAAAGTGATTCGAGGACATTCCTGTTTAATGTAATATGTGTTCTTCCATACCCTCTATATGATGAATTAGCTTAAAGAAATACAGTGATTAGAGCCATACTGCCATTACTACCATACTAACAATCTTTTGGGCCTTATTCTGGAAACTTTGTTTACATGATTGGGGATGTATGATCAACACATATAAGGGATGACAGTAGTTATTTACTTGTTTTATTTATTAGAGAGACGAAGTATTACAGAAAGCTAGCCTCTTGAAGATTGATGCTGTGGTGGTTTCCTACAAACCTTAAATTAAACCTAAATACTTACAAACATTAGAGTATAATATCTAAAAATGCCAAAGAAAGTCTTTAAGTAGCCAGAATGGCAATTTCATTCTTTTTGTTTCTTTCATTTAGTAATGAAGCAATTAGCAATGCTAATAAACCCTCATCTTAAAGCTCACTTAAGTTTCAAATATAAATGGGAAACATGGAGTACCTTTTCTATTTTTATCAACATATTTATTATGTTCCTCATTTGCTTTCAGATTTCTTTATATGCTTGATTTTAACCATTAATTTTAATCATGAATTATAAGAGCTCATTGAATTCAACCTATCATTTCTCTCCAACCCCTTAAGACACTGTGAGTATTTATAGAAAGTGTCACTGATAGTTTCCACCGTCATGAACATTCAGGGTCATTTATATTATCTCTCAAAAGGAAGAACCTGCACCAACACAGCAACCCCTCGTGACTGGTTGTTGATCCAGTGCTGAGGATAGTGTTGTCTACTGAGTCCCTGCTCCCTCTCCCCTTCCATCCGATAGCAAAAGTGAAAAAACAAAGCACATTTTCTGCCTTTCTTGATACATAGTTTGTAGTGGCAGTATGGCCTAACTGCCTATTCTTGTTCCCAATCAGAAGGAAACCTTGGCATCATCTGTAAAAACTAAGAGGTCTGCAAAATCCGCAAAACTGGTCATCTTCATGACAGGTTTTGTAAGCTGCCTTACTGGAAACTGCTTCCTTTGCAAAACTGCAGTCCTGTATGGAATTTAGAACAATATTCTGCTTGTAGTAATTAGCCACCACGAGGTTGTTATTTGTTAGCTTAATGTGGTGTAAAACTGACCGCTTAATTGGTTTCAGTGCTGAAACAATCAACAGTAAACATTATTGTCTGTTATCTTGATTAGTTTAAGGGGAGAACATTACTGGTAACTTGTCAGTTACTAAAAATTACTTTACTTGAAAAGAAATACTATTAGAAAGGAGTATCTTGCACTACTATTGGCTTTTCTGTTTTTCTCTAAGTAATCTTTGGCCATGTCCATGTAAGTTTAGCAACTATTAGCATAGAACTGCTACACTACTTGTTCTGGTGTCTTTACCCTTACACAAATATGAATTTATTCTGATGCCATGTATCAAAACTAGGCTTTTACCAGAGAGCATACACCACAAGGATATGTATGATTTTGTTGCTACTCTAAAATTTGAGTGTTGATAAGGTCTTGTGTAGAATGTCTCATAGCCAAGATGACTTCCTCTGTTCATACTCTTCTGAGCACTGTAAGGCATTGTAAAACAACTTCCTAATTTGGCTGATCACTGAGGGTCTTGGAACAACCAATTATAAGCACAGATCCGTCTTCTGGGATGGAATTAGGAAAAACAGTGGGTTTGTTGCAGGTTCACATATACTGCCTTATTTAATTTGGTGGCCTTTTCCAGTGGTGCAGATCCATCTACGTTTTTTGTAGCAGTAAAACTGGCTTCAGAAGTCAGTATTTAAAAAAAAAATTAAAAAAAAATCAATAACCAGCTTTGCAGGATGGTTACCCAAACCCCTCTGTATTGGAATGCTTGAGGAGGCAGTGAATGAGTGGCTGAGGCTAGATACCTGTGACCAAACCTTGCAATACGTTATCTTATTAAAATGTGAATAGCATTTAAAATATATATGCTGTTTGGTGGGCTGCCAAGAAACTAGTTGATTGGGTTTACTAAGCATGGAAAAGGCAAAGAAGTGTCTCATAGAGACACAGCTGATAACGTGCTGTGAAAGTGCGTAATTACTGTATGGAGTTTTTTCAGTGCCCAAGCCATAAAAGTTCAAGTTTCTCCAGGTTTCCTTTTCAAAGGCTTTTGCTTACATAAGTGATACAGTATTATCAATATACTCTTATGCTTTTAGTGTTCCTGTCTAATCATTGTCACTACATGATCTTAAGTCCTTTCCAACCCTAACCGTTGTATGATTATATGTTTCTATGTTGGTCAACTTTACATTATAGTCATTGCTTTGCAGGTAGCAGAATTCCTTTTGGAATCATCTTTGGTGGGACAGATGTAAATGAAGACGTCAAATGTGAAGAGAAACATCGGGTAATGGGAGCAGTGCTAGAAGAAGCCAGGTAAAACCATTTGTGGAAGGCTTATGACAAGAAATCACATTTTTGTAATGGCAGATCTTTTTCTTCATAAAACATAGTCTGAATGCAGTCTGTTCATTTTATATTTCCTTGTATTTGTCCGTGTAAGAGTTGGCAGAGATATTGCTGAAACTTGGTCTCTTGGGTTATGAATTTTCAAAGAGACTCAAATCCCATTAAAAGCTAATGAAATATGTGCTATTACTAACTAATCCTGTGCTTTGCCTACTGAATTCTGTTTTGCAGAATAATAGAACTATGCATGTGATGAGGATATAAAATTCTAAGGCAGGTAAAAGAAATGAGAGTAATAGCAGGAATACTTAACCTGGGATTTGGTAGCATATCGCTCTGTAGAATAATCTGCTTTATGGGTAGAAGTTATAAAGGCAGCCTTTGATGGTTAGTATAACTCAACACTGTAGCAGCTTGACTCTGGCTTATTTGACATGTTTGTAATGGGTACAATTTTATGAAATCAAGTTTAGATTTCTTACCAAAATTATTTTAGACTATTTATAATTGCAGAGATTTAGGTAAAGAAATGCACATCTAAGTATCTGAAACAATATTCATACAGTTCTCATTTGTACAGAACTATCCTGGCCATGAAGTGACTCATAATTGGTATTTAAATAGTGAATCTTTAGTAGTGAAGGTGGTTAATGGTGAGTTAGTGGTGGAGGTCTGATTATTTAAATAGCAAATATTTATTAGTGGTTGAGGTATGAATATTCTCATTAAATCTTACTGTAGTAATAGAAGCCTAAAGGAGGTAGGCCCTGTTTGCCAAGGCCCTGTGCCAGAAGTGCTAAATGTTGCACCAAGTTGTTTCTTTTTCTCTTTAAACCTTTGCTTCTTAGTAAATTCTGGTTTATATTACATATATTCAAACATATAAAACATTCTGTACTGGAATTAACATTTCATGCACATACAGACCAAGGTGCTCAGCACGCTCAAGTGAGATAACAACTAAAAATAACTGGTGTTTGTCCTGTTCATCACAGAATCAAACCTCTTTCTTGGAGGCCTGGCATTTAGCTTGTTGACAGAATACTTGATAGAAAAGCAGATGACTTGCATACAGAGTTTCTGTTCTTTTTCTTCCCCCCCCCAATAATGCGATCCTTTCTCTAGATACATGAACAAAGAAGCAGACTGAAAAATGTCTTTAAGCAAATTCTCTTAATTTTTTAGGTGACTTGACAAGGGAGTATTTACAGGGTGTTTTAAACATGACATGTCAGTGTAGTCATTGAATGTAGTTCAAGAAATCAGAGAAAGTGACTAAGAACCAAAAAGTTACTCATTGTTTCAATGAGTAACCATCAAAAATTACTCATTGTTTCAACATCTCCAGAAAAAAAGTGTCCTTTTGCTTGCCTTCAGCAACGTTTGATCATGTCCATGTTTGGCCAGTAACCCCTTTTCTCATTGGAAACTAAAGCATTTTATGTATGTAAAGATTCCAGTGGATGACATTAAGAAATAGTTTAAGTCTTACTGAGATTGAGGCTAATGTTAACATTTTATGTGTAGCCAGCATAATAGCTCACCGATGGCAGGGATGGCGCCACTGCTACCTCTCTTGATCTCCTTTTACTTTCTCTTGCTTGTGGCTGTGTGATCCACTCTTCCTTGTGCCGGGACTGGACTGCTTTATGAGCAGGTTTAACTCACTAAATGGTGTAAAATTGGCTTTTTTTTTTTCTGGGTTAGTTTTCTACCCCTTTAATAAGAAAAGTCAGCTTGTGGAAGGATACGAGAAGGATGTCTTCTTGGTGGCAGTAAGTTGCTACAGCAGGTCACTCAGCTTCATGGACTATACTGTACCTGAGCCTCTGATGACTTGAGTATTCTGAAGAGTCATCACTCCAGAATTGAGCTCTACATAAGCGAAGGGGTCCCTGAGTGTACAAGGTGAGATAAATTTTAAGCATCTGGAACATCTTATCAAATCCAGTGGTACTGCTTGCATATTTACTTTAGGAGAACTTAAATACTTTGCTGAACAGTGCTTCATCAGGATACTATCTCTGTTCATTCTAGGTAAGACAGATAATTACAGTGGGTCAGATGCAGCAGTATGGATTTTAGTTCATGTTAGCAATGAAGAAATGCATACTGAATCTGCAGCAGGCTTGTATCTCGTAGTTTTACCTTTGCCAATAGCACTATATGTTCTAGCTATTATTAGCTAGCTTAACACTGGCATAGATAATGGTCTTCTGTCTGTTGTGCCCTATAAAATGTGGTAGGTAAACAGATTTTAAAGACAGCACTTAATCACGCTTATTGAGAAATCATTAGGGCATGTTCTTACGTCTTATTGTGACTTGTAGTTGGAAAACAACTTAAGGACCCATTCAAGACAAAGTTTATATACTTGTTTGCTTTTGTTATCAGATAATCAGAAGTTATTCTTTAAACAGGTCTGAAGGAAGAGAAGAAAAGGTATCTAATGTGTCAGCTAAATTTCAGCACTGTTCAAAACAAAAAGTATGTAAAACCAGAATCTCTGAGTGCCTATCTGATCCAGTTCTCTGTTTAAAATATGATCTGTCACAAGTATAACTAATATACCTGTTCAAAAATTGCTTTACTGAATGTTTGGGTTTTTTTAATGATAATTAAGTTAGGAACTTGAAGTATAGCTTAGTAACAGGGATTGCCCATGATGTTTCAGAATACATTACTGCATGTTTATTCAGTTGATAATATTTTCTCTGCTACAGGAAAAGTAATTCAATTTTCTAGAACTTATTCTAATTGTATCTCTTACCCAGTATTATCACTAGTATAATTCACTGCATAGCTACGAAATGAAACATTGATTTTATTTTTTCTTTTTCTTTATTGATTGCAGGGTTCTAAGCAGAAAGTATCATGAATTGTAGATTACTTGTCCAGTAAATACATCATCACATTCCATAAAACAAAGTATTGAACATTGTCTAGCTCTACGAGTGTTTCATTTTTAATCAAATTTCTCTAAATGGTAGTTGTACTCCTCTAGGGTATTTTTTTCTGTGGAACAGTTTTGTAGACTTAGAAGCAACAGATTTTTTTCTGCTTGTTAATGTGGTGTATTGAAAGTGTAATTGCAAAAACTGGAAGAGGAGCATGTGCAACTTGACAAAACAAGCATTTGCAAAGGCTTTAATAACCTTAAAGCTGTCAAGTTGTATATATGAAATTCATTGTAGTACCATAAAGCAGATACTACAAAACAAATGTATGGGAATAAGGTTTGGAATAAGCTTTGTTTCAACAAACAAAAGTAAGAGTTATAATTCAGCATTTATGTGACTTCTAATGAATGATTGTGATTTCATGTCCCCAAATTATAATGTCTCCAATAGAAAAGCACTGTTCTGGTTGTGACTCAGCAATGTGCTTCGTCTCTAGCCATTGAGGTGTCATAGGATCATAGTCATAGGGGCAGCTCAGGATAGAAACATTATGACTATGAAAAAGAAACACCAAATTAGAAGTGTAATTTGTGATAATCATCACAACTTAAAAGCTACATTAAAGCCCAGCATGTTCTGAAGATCTCTTCTGAACAGGGATTCTTTATTAACTCTGACTCCATAAAAATATCTCATATGACTTCTTGGTATTAGACCAAGCTCCCATTAAACATAACTTGTTTATCTAGGTTGCTTAAAAATCTCACTTTTGTGGCTAAAGTCTCTCTGTGCTGAGAAACCCAAAAATAAAAACTGCTGCTTTTAAATGTTGTCTGATGTAACTATTCTGTTATGTGAAATGATAGTGTGCTACATCCATTTCATAAAGGCACGTAAGTAGAAGTCCAGCTGAGCCATTATAAACAACCATAAGAGAAAAAGTGGAGGTAAGGTTGGGAATTAAAATTCTCTTTTTGCTGCCAGATGACAACTCTAGTCATTAAGTTATTCAAGTATACTTTGGTTTGCTGCTTCATACGTTGGTGTTATCATTTATATATTATTACAGATGAGTAGATGGTTTTAATATACTATTCTACAGTTCTTTCATTTAAAGGCCCTTCTCATATCAAAGAAGAGTCTTAATGTGAGAACAGTCAAAGTGCCCTTCTCTAAGTGTTGTGTCTGGCTAGGTTAACGGTCTCTTTGTTTGAAATGATGACCGTGGTAACTCCAATTTCTGGGCACTGAGTTCTTCCCTATTTATTATAGAGGAATATCAGGTGTTTAACTCAGCACTGCAAATTTCGTCTGCACTGCAGGTACATAACATACAGAGCTACAGAGCTGAGTGTCCCAAGTCTGTGAGATTTCGGGGCTAAAGCCCAATCACTGGTCATCTTTCTTCTTTTTTTAGTTTAATTAATTCTGGTATTTTTCCTGAAGAATAACATTTTTGTCTCTCAAATGTTTGTTACTCATTGACAGCTTTGACTACTTAGAAAGGAGAGAACGCTGGGGAAAGGTTTAAAAATAAAATATTCATCTACTCATTTGAATTAAACTCAATTGCAATGAGTTGCAAATAGTGGAGCTGGGTATTGTCAAACAACAGTAGTATGAAAGTAACTGGACTTTAGATCCCTTCTTACCTAGCTTCCTGATTGGGAAGAGGGCTAGTGCAGCTTGTAATGATGTAGAAACAGGAAATGCTAGCTCACTACTGCAGCTGTACATATTAATCAAATAAATGGGGGGATGTTCCCATTAAATGGGTTTTCTCTTACTCTAAGAAATCCTCACTTTAACTCCCAAGAGCTCTAAGTTGGAAAGCCTGAAGAGATACCGTTTGTTTCACCAGTATTTTCTGGTAAAACAAATAGAAAGCCTGCTTTCTGTCTTTCATCTATAATAATGCTCTTTGTTCCTACAAAGATTTTTTCTGAAGTACTTTCCTGGTTTTATGTTTAAACACTTTAAGCAGATGTTCCCTACTATTTTTGTCCATTTAACTAGGTTTGCAGTGGCTTTCACGGTGAAAATGAAGGAACTGGCAGCAGCAGAGTGGGTATGTTTACATGATGATGGTGATGCTTATAGTATTAGTAACTATGCATTCTCCTAAAATGTTTTCTAAATAATGCTAGAGAATTGCAATAATCTTCATATTCTTTATTCCTGTTTTTCCTTTCAGAGAAAGCATTTCATATTTATGTACTTTGACAGGTCAAATAGATCTGGCATTTAGAAGCTGTTTAGTATTTGAAAAGAGTATACAGCAGTTTAGGAAATGTTTCTGTCTAACATTTAAAACTAATCATTGCTGCTGTTATCGAGATTCTCCTGATGCCATCCATATGCCTATATTGTTTCTTTTTGCATCATTTAATAAACTCTATGTTGCTAAAATTGCAGTAAACAGCTTTACTTACAAGAAAGAATTAGGAAGAATAATTTGAAAATACTTGTTTTGTCAACACTGGAAATAGAATGAACTTTTTAAAGTGAAATCCAGAGGTAAAACTGAAGTTATGCTAAGCCCAGCAATATGTGATATACAGCCCTGTTGACCAGGCCTTGAGGAATATGTAGCACATAAATAGCAGTTAACTTTGTTAAAACTCATCTCTCCTTCTGAAAACTAAATGAAATAGACTGTGCGGAATGATATATGGGAAAAACACTGTATAAAATTATTTTCATCCAGTAGTATAGTGGTTAAATATGTTTGGCAGTGTTTTTGGAGGAGATAATTTAGCCGGGAAAGGACTGGGAGTAATAATGGTTCAGTTTCTCTTCATTTAGTAGGTACCATTACATCTACTGTATTGCAAGTCTACTTCAGAGATTCAGTACAATTATTTTAGTATCTGATGCTCCTGTTTGAAAACAGAGTGGGTCAACATTTTCACCCCTGCATGGTTAAGTTGATGGCAGTCTGCCAGTGGAGAAAATTGAGACAAAGCCTTGAAGTAGACAGTGCTCAGTCCTGGTTTCTGAAGACCATAGTGTCAGGCTGCACTAGTGACCTGTGAAAAACTCACCACCAGGCAGCAGGGCTTGCTGATCTAGCTTGCTAGTCCTGCTGATTTTCTGTGCAAGGTTAGCTTTCTAACTAACTTCTTAGCTAAAAACTTGTACTGGATCATAGAGAACTTCAGTGAGCACCAGATCCAGTGAAGGGCAAGCAGTAACTATTTGGCTGACAGTAAGGGGCAGCACACTGGGATAAAAAGAACAAAGCAGGACCATCCTCTCGCAGCTGCCGCCAGTTGTTAGCTCCGCTCACCTCATCTTATGAAACATCAGCTGAAGCTGAACAACAAATGCAAGAAATAGAAACTAACTGCTTGGTATCTCTTCAGTTCTAACTTGCATTGTAATACAAACTCATTAATACACCCTTGCCTAAAAAAAAAATCACTTAGAGTGGAGCTTGTACAACAGTTCAAATTAATTTTCAATACTTTGTTGCAGCATGAGTTGATTTTTGTTTTTTTAGTCTGTTTCCATTAGAAGGATACCTGAGCAGACATAGGATCTGGTATTTACATTACAAATATAACTTGGTTTTAATAATTACTAACATTAACTTCATGATGGGTAAACATGAAAGGCTTAGCTTCTGTCATAGGTCTTATGCCAGAAAAAGACAAAAGTAACAGAGTATGAGGAGGAAAAACAAACTTGGACTTTGAAATCCCTTTGAAATCAGCACCTCAAATGTTTCTAAGTACTTTGATTGATTTTTACCTAAACACCTTTGTGCTCTGGGTCTATTCTCAGTGTTTTGGAGAAGGTCTGTAGTAGACTGGGAATTGGAGGCAAGTCTGTCAAGTCCTAAACTGAAATACCAGCTGCCGATCTGTGTCTTAAATGCTGGGGTTTGTGTTGTTTTTCTAGCTGTTATCTTCGTGTAAAGGGTGAGAGCAAACGCCACACATTTACTTTCAAGCAGTGAAGAATAAGAATACATCTTTCCATACTGAGGTCACAGAATGTTAACACTTTTTATATATTAACTCACAATAATGTGAACTGCATTATTCCTCTAATGTGTGCTTTATTTGTTAGATGGTCAATTAAGAATTTAAATTATGAACATGTAAGCAATTTCACTGTGCTCAAGGGCTGTGTCTTCTGACAAATTCTTTTTTATTACATTGGATAAATTATCTTTAATTATGTACTATATAATGCAGTATTTATAATGTTCTGGGTTCCAGGTAAGTTTGAAATACTGTAAAAGACCTTGTGCTTACAGTCAGTGTTTTATTTCAGTAGTGTGAAACTGGTGCATAAGGATTGGAAGGTTCAATATAATTTAAAAAAATTAAGCAATAACATTAATTGAAATTCTTACAAGAATATAGTTCAAAACTGAAACATTCAAGGTTATATTGAGCAAATCTATTGAAGATTACACCTGTTGAGTAATACCTTCCTTAGCATACTCCTTTACAGGCTTTGCAACCAGTGCTTTTTTAGAGCAACGAGCACAAAGCTTTGCCCAAATACTGTGAGCTCAAAAAACCTCTGCTTGTTTGCTGGGGAGTGGTGGCATTGGGTTTTTGCCTTTGGGTTTGTTGTGGTTTTGTTGTTATATATAGAATGTTCCCAAGAATACTTTGATGTTTTTGTGGAAAAAATGTATTCCACAAATTCATGATTTGAGTTGTAGAAAGCGATTGACTTGCTTATTTAATCACCTAAATGAAATAGCTACCTTAGTAGCACTTTGGGAGTAGCTTTGGAAGTTGTAAGTAATTACTTTTTTTAAAATAGCTATTTTAAAATAATTTCTTATGCAATTTTTATTTGGGGATATTCTGCAATAACTACTCCTGGACGGTTTTCCTGTGTGAACAAGTCCACATGTATTTGTCAGCAATTTCTGAAAAGGTTAGAGGTAATGTGGTTTGTTTCATGCCTAATGTGCATAAAATTCTATTATGGATAAATGTAGAGTGTGGTTTCAAAACCAGCTATAATTTTTCTCTCAAGATGTAACATTTTTGGGGAAATAGGGCTGTTCTGTAGTTGCAAATCTTTCTATTCTAGGCCAATATTTTAATTTCCTATGCAATAAGCAGTTAATGATTTTGATGAAGGATACAGAGATAAATTAAAAATACATTTGCACAACTTTGTAATTGTGTTAATTGCAAAATTGATTCATTGATACTGTAAATGTTCATTGTAAATGTAATTTGCATTGCTGACTGTTGGCTTTTGGTGTAAGTTAACTGTATTTCTCTAATTGTCTGTTTTGATTTTTAATAGTCAAAAGAAAATCACACTGATATGCATTGTGTTATACCAGTTGGGTTTTTTTTGAAGATTGAACTGATATTTTATGGTGAACTAAGAAAGTTACTTTTCTTCTCCTTCTCTTTAAAGCCAGATGCTAGGAAGAAAATATATGTCCAGACTCAAGGTGAGAGTTTTGAAATATTGACTAAGGCATTCAGTTTATTAGTTTATTTTTACGCAACAACTATTTTGCTGAAATGGGTATGGGATTTGAAATCCTGATTCCACTGAAGTTGAGCTTTTTGCCATTTACATTAATTGGGGCAGTATTGCAGTCTCTTAGCCTAAATTTTCAACTCTTTTCGTTCTTTTTAAAAAAAGCTTTCCCAGATTCCTTACAGTAGGAATCTGAAAGATAAGGTAATATCTAAGGTGGCACTGAGCTTTCTTCAAACTATATGGAAGTTTTGATGCAGTATGAGTATTCTCTGAAACTAAATTCTTTTTAATGCTTTGAGTTCCCAGCATAATGATGCCCACCAAGTATCTTATCCAAAGTACTTGAGTAGTCTAGGGACACTCAACTCAGCATTTTAGATGTGATTGCTTAAGCTACAGCTCCTGATTGATCTACAGATTCCAAAGCTCATTTGGTATATTTTATTTTCAAAGAAAATAAAATTGTTTTCAGAACTATTACGTTGAAAAGCTCATTATGAGGTCTGTTTAGTCCATATTTAGTCTATATTTAAGCCCATTGGGAGGTAATAGCTAAGATATTTAAAAAATAATAGTTTCATTAGTAAAATAATTGATCTTTAACATGAGGCAAACCAAATAAATAAACATTCAGTTTAAATTAATATTTATGTAATTTTATATCATTTTAATTTGCTGTCTTTGCCTTATGTTAAGGACTTGGGTCTCAGCTGACCTGTATCTGTTTTGGAATAATATACCCCCTCAGATAATACTATCCCCTATATAGATTTTAAAAGGCCAAATATAGCAAGGTATAAGTGAGCTTAATTCGCTGGATTGCTAAAGAATTTCAGGCACTGTGTGATTGTGCAGAATTTTCAATTGAATTTCAGTCTGATGACTACAGGAGGATTGTGCAGGCAACCCGACCCTGTTGGAGTAAGGAAAGTTTGAGATGAGAACAGCTGTGTATGCAATTCAGTGTGCTTGACAGAAATACTGTTTTCTCAGGGCAACACTTCAAGAGCCATAGTTCAGCCGTCCAGGGACCAATTAAACATGTTGTGTTTCTTGTTTTGTCTACACAGGAATTAAGACTACACCCAAGGAAACATTTGACTGGTATAGATTTCTACAAAATGCAGGTAAAACTCCCTTTTTTCTGTGCTCATTATATTTATTCTCGGTAGATGTTAATGATGAAAGAAATTTATAATGTGAAGGGCAACTGATTAGGTTGTAAAATGACTTAATGATAAGAAAAGTGAAAAAAATCTTCTATTAGATTCAGGCAGAATATCAATCAGATTAGTCTGGTTAGTAAACTAGACAGGCTGTCTCCACATTTCTGGTCTGAATAGCACCAAAAGATAAAATCATCGTGATGTATGGGTCACTGTCTCTTAGAAAGTAAGTTAGACTGAAGCACCAACACCTGAGCATGCTGTGCTTTAAAGTTGTGTGATAGAAACTCTGGATGTCTTTTGCAGAAGAGCAGGTGAGGTGAAGAAGTGATGAAGAAGGGAAATACATGTTGATGTTTTAATATATGGTCTTGACCTAGAGCCTGTTTCTATTTTCACCAAAGTAACAGCATGTAAGGCAGATGACCTAATTTAAAGACACCTGGTCTTGGCAATGCTTTAATTGTTCCAGCTGCCTTTTCCCAAAAGAAGAATTTGTAGGCATTTTACTGTGGTAAAAATATTTCAATACTATATTCACCAATCTGATCTCTGATAGTACAGCTGTTCCCTCTGTTACAAATGAATCCTTACTTGTCAATTGCTTTATCACATCAGTAAATGCGTGCCATTATTCAAAACTGGTGCCAATTTTAAGCTGAGCTTTGTGACATTATTTTGTTCTCGGTAAATCACAGCACCACTAAGATTAATAATTTTCTGAAGTGAAATGATTTGTCACTTGCTAGCACAGCCTCAGTGTTGACTGGATCTCATGTCCAACCACTTTATGATTAAAATATCAGTCAACAGATTGAAGAGGGGGAAGCTCCCCCTAAAGTGCCTTTCATCTAATGTATTAGAGACAGTATTTTGCCTAATGTGTACTAATGCAAAAGTGCAAAATAATTCATAATGTACATGAAAAGCAAACTAAAATCTGACTCTAACATCTGTGCCTGTTAAGGAGTAACTTGAAAACTGGAATTAGATTTTTCAATACTAGTTTTTATGACTGTTTCATCTTATCTCATCAGTTTTGTCTCTGTATCCATGTGACAGACTACAATTTGCACTTCTTTTAATATTGCCCAAGGAGGTAGGTTTTTTGCCTGTACCGGTTAGGAGTCAGAGTGGATGACTCCTAATTGGAGTTTATAAGGAGTTTCCATTGACTTGCTTTTCTGGGTATTTCCAGTTTCAAAGTCTTAAAAATTCAACTAAACTTGGAGCAATCAGTAGAAAACCATCAAAAATAGAAAGCAGTTTTGCTCAGAAGAATATGATTTTGGTAGTATAGGCTTGCACAATGAAGTGCACTTGAAAAGATTCCTAGCTTTCATGCAGATAAAGCTGTCCAATCTCTTTCACCTTATGGCTTTTGTGATTTTTTTTAAAGGCTTTTTTCATGAAGTTCTGTTCCATATTTAAAAGACATTTAATGATTTTTGTGGGAAATATTTAACCAGATAATTCTTGCCTGTATCTTTAGTAGTGTCCTCGAAAATTTTTCAAATTCAGGATTCCCAGGACTGAATGTAAAGAAACAGGACATGCCCTACAATGCAAATTCTAATACATTTGAGGCATAAGTGTTAAATATTCTTGGTGATCAGACCATACATTGTCAGGTTATTCTTTAAAATAAAATAGGCTCTTCAGAATATTTCAAGACCTTCTTCATAGAACAGACTTTTTATGAATATTCTTTGTACTGATTTTTTTTTTTAGTCCTAGAACAGCCTTAACATCTGACTCATGTTGAATATAACCAGTACATAAATAGTCTCTTTAAGTCAGTGTAATAGCTTCAGAAAGAATTTAATGGTAAATTTAAGTGAATGGCAGACTATATCAAATACATTTCATTGTGAGAGGCTTCGCCCCAGCTCCAGCCCCCAAATGTGAATGGTACTAAACCAAAAGTTAAGAAATCTCAGCTTTTTGTACATTTCATCTCATAGTTTGGGTTGCTAACATAAATAGTAATAGCCTTACAGAAACTGAAGCAGTGCTGTGAAATGTTATTGTTATGGGTACAGTACAATCTTAGTACAAAATTCATGGAATTAGTATTTTTTCACAGTCTCACTAGCAGACTTGAGAGTTGCAGAGGTGATGTTTGTGTAATGTTCATGTGCTAGCTCCTAGCTGCAGTATTTTCAGTGGCTGGCTGTTAAAGCATTTATTGACTAAATCTACAAAAAAAGTGTTTAAAGTTAATCTGCATTCTGATTGTGCATTCTGATTAACAGTTAGCTTCACAGTTTGTCCTATGAGGATGAGAGACTGTAGTCAAACCCAAAAGTTGAACCAAGTGCAGATTTCAACACAGACTTACAAGAAGACAATGTTTTCAGTATATTTAGTAACTCCGGCTGTTTAGGGTAGTGTTGCAGCCTGTGTCAGTCTGCAGGTCAGACCAGATGATCAAAATGTTTTTCTCTGACCTTGTAATACAGGAATCTATAATACAACGTGATCAGTTTTGTTAGCCATTTTAGAAGCCTATTTAGACTTGAGAGAGACAATGACAGTTCAGGCTTTTGCTGTAAATTGATTGACAAAAAATTACAAGACAGTCTAAGTAAACGCTAAAACTGGGACTGATCTTCCCTAACAATTTAGTTTAGGGATTGAGCGTAGCTACTTAAGATCACAGGCAGGATTGATGTCATCATACTGTGATGAAAGGCTCCTTTTGATTTCAGTGGAATGTGGCTGAAGCTTGTGAGATGTAAAACCTAATAAACACTTAAGACATCATGTGATTAGAAGATGTAGATAGCTAATAACATCTATGCTAATGAACTGAGAAAGCTCTTTTACCCAACAGATACGACTCAAAACTGGTTTCCTGGAAGGTGACATAGAATCACAGGATCAGATGCTTACAGCACCGTCAAATAAGACATGCAATATACTTTTGTAGTTTGATTTTCCTACTCTCAGATAATATCTGCTTCCTAGCGCAGCTATTTTCAGAGCTTGAAAAGTTTACATAACCTATAATATTACAGAGAGGGTTTTACGAAGGCATTATGTTTTCCTAAAGCTGTGCTGGAAAGAAAGAACCACATAAGAAAAATTAAATAGTAAAGGTTTGTGTAGATATATAGTTGACCATAGAAATAATATCATAGCAGCAGTAAGCTGTGTTCCCCAGCAGATCTGAAAGCATAGAGCATTTTTGTTGTCTGATCTAAGTAGTGAGAAACAGGTGAGAAGAAGGATTTCTGGAGAATTTTGCAGTCTGATTTCTCTGCATTAGTAGCCTGCCCCTGGAAGTTAACAGGTTCATATAATTTCTGTTGTCTTCAGAAACATCTCAGCAATTCTAGCAGTTATTCACTGTTGAATGTGAATGACAGGATAAACGTTTTGGATACAGTTACTACCTTCACTTCTCCTTAATTTCTGAGAAACAAATTGCTTTGTAAAATAAAAGCTTAACTTCATAAAATGGTAATAAATATTCAAGATCTGCAGGTGGCTAAGTGTATTTCTGAAATAAGACCTAATTAGGCTAATAATTGTTGAAGTTCTGTGTCATCAGTAACTTCAATTAAGGAAACCATGTCAAACAAGCTGGAAAACTTGGCTGGTCTGGACAGCTTGTTTTTAATGGTTGGCTTGTGAAAGAGACACAAAGTCAAACTCTTGATGTCAAGAGACTTAAAGAGCCAATGATGGTATTTCTGCTGTGTGTAGGGAGATGAACGTGAAGCATAACTACGAATGGAAAGATTTAGAGTATCAAAAATACATGCCAGCTTCTTTACCTCTCAGCAAGGTAATGCTTGATATTTCTCACTTAGTGGCTTGCAGCTTTTCAGGAAGATTAAGGATTTGCAGTAATGTATTTATTTTTACTGTACGTCGGTGATTACTGCATTTTTTTTTTCCCTGGTAGTACCAAGGAGAGTGGAGTTAAATGAATTTACTCTTTCACAATCTGGTTAGATAACACTTCTACTTATTCTTGCCTTTCTTAGATAAACAATGTCCTTACTAATGTTGCAGAAATGATTAGGGGTTTTTCGTTACTTGTGTTCATGTTTTGCTATCCTGGCATCAAAGTACAGATTTTAATAAAGGCCAAAGTATAAACTATCATAGTGTGTCATAATAGTAAAATAGTTGATGTGACAAACAGTTAAACAGTTTCAGATAAGGAACAAACTAGGAGACAGCGAAATCTTAAATAGCAAACTGCTTATTTCCAGCGTTGCGTTATGAAAATGTTTACCACGTTTCACATACTTCATTCTCTCATTCTGTCCTGCAACTTAAGACCTCAAAGCAGTTTACCAAAAGTTAAACCCAGTGCTGTTACTTCATGCTTGCAGATGAATGGGTAAGTGTAGAGGAATAAGTCTAGATTTGACAAACTTTTTCTAGGCCATGCCATGACTCAGTCATAGCCAGCAGGAGAACATGAGTCCTGAGTATTAATCACATTTTATCTATTCACCAGTATATTTTGTGCCATGTTCCAATACTATCAACAAATACATTGGAACAGCACTAGGATACCCTTTTGATCATGCAATTCCTCTCTGAAATTTGACGTGCTAAAGCTACATTGCTGTGTTTCAATTTTGAGCAGCATAATACCACCTCTGCTCCCTCATGAAAAAGGAGTTGCATGACCGTGGGAGTTCCATGTCAGTTTTAATCTTCCGCTGTGCCTGTCTCATTTCAGCTCACCTGCAGCTCATTTGTTACCATCCCCATGGTTCTGTATGGCATATGAGGACAGCATAACATCAAGTTGATGAGAGGAATGAGTTTTCATAACCTCATCGATCTCTGTTCTTGTCTTGACCTCTCACATATTGCTAAACAGGTGCCCTGCAGGCTCAAGACTAGCTGTGGCCATGTGCAGCTGGTTTTTATAGATAAAGCCAATGTAACAAATCAGACTACAGCCATAGGCAAGTACTGACAATGCATGTTTAAAGGAATGTCTCTTACCAGCATTAAACAATTGTTTTTGACACTGAAGGAGATGGTGATTACAGTGGCAGGACTTGACTTGCATTTAGTGTGTAGTGATTCTGAAAGATGGCTGGAAAACATGTACCATGCAGTCTTTTTCTTTTGCTATTGCCAGTGATTATGTACAAATATTTCCATTTTGCATTTTCTTTGCAAAGCATGCAGAAGGATGTATGAACTACAAGAAAATGAAGCACAGTGTGCAGCTTCAAATCTTTGCTTTTGTAACACTAACAGAAATAGGAGAAACAGGCACAAGCTGCTTTTTTTGTTATTTGGGTGTTTGCATGTCAAACAAGATAGAGTCATAGTGAATGTATCAGAAGAACAAATCACTTGATTGTGCCATATTAATGCATTTGCATTTCAGAACTGAATCACACAAGGCAGTAGTGTGTGAAGTAGCCTATCTGGGAAAAGCAGAATGATAGCAAAAATTCACATACCGAAAGTCTTTTTTAAGCTCTAGGAAAAAACTGTCTTCTCTCGATTATCAGTTTTCACCCAGCTGATGACTATAGCTGGTAGAGGCAACCATTGCAGTTATTCTCTTCATATGTTCCCCTTGTCAGTGTTCTTGTGAGGACAAAGCATACTAAAATGATGGTTCTCTTGTACAAATGACTATCTTTTTTTTTCACAGCAGGCGTGCTAGCAAGGCTTGAGAAAGCAACAGGTCGGGAAACAAGGCATTGTCTTGATGCGTGCATTTAACCATTTTCAGTAAATGAGCAGAAAGCTAATAAGATATGCAAGTGTTGCTGAAGTTTGATCTTAAGTAAACAGAGAATGAGTAGACTCCCAGCACTAAACAGTGGCAGTGATTTGCTGGGAAGGCAGTCTTCTCAGGAATGTCTTTATATGCTGCTAAGTGGATTGAGTGGGGAAAGTCTGCCTGCAAAAATGAACTAGGTGATGACTAAGATGTAAAACATACAATAAAATAAAACCACCTGATTCTTACTTCACTAAATTGGATTGCAAAAGCAAACCTAGCCCTTCTATGATAGGTTTTAGAAATGCCATGTAGAATCCAGTCTCTAGAACAGTGTATCCAGTATCTGCTATTTTGGAGAAAAGTACATACAGTTTTGTGATAAAGTAGTGGTTTGTAAAGCTGCAGGAAGGGAATGGTCTGCGGTGAGAGTTCCAGGTTGTGAATGTGTTTTCAAAATAACTGTCAGATGAGTGGACTATTTTCATTTAATAAATACTATTTTAGGTAATTTCACTAGTGAAATAATAGGTTTCTTGCTGATGAGATGCTTGGGATAAGTATCTATAAATGCCACATGAACTGAATGGCAGTATCCAAATTACAAAGTACAATTGCCATCTGTGGGGCCAGTTTCTATTTTCTGTTTTGGGTTAAGGTTTTTGCACAGGGAGCAGAATGGCAGTCAGTACTGCACAGAATTGGTCTCTTAGGGCTTTTCATTGTCACAACACTTTTAGCCCTTATCTAGTAAGATGAAAAGACTGAAAGCTGTAAGATAGAAACAAAAAGATGTTAAGAGAGAAAAAAGTTTATTTCAACTGTAGTTAATATTGATTGGGTGTCCCTGCCTGTAGCAGGGCCATTGGAACTAGATGATCTTTAAGGTCCCTTCCAACCCAAACCTGTTTATGATTTTGTGGTTCTATGATTAGGGTACTGTCATATTGAGAGTGCAGTAATTCTATAGTCTGTGTGAGAACAGGAAGACCTGTTTTCTCACTACTTTCTGACTGACTTTGCAGTGCTAACTGTAAGGTTGTTCCAAAATAGACTGAGCAGAACATTGATAGGTGGGAGTTCATGGTGTAAAATGAGTATTTGTGCCATATGGATAGATAAAATGTGATCTGAATTTTGATGACACTTTCTAGTAATCTGTTTTGTGTGAATTTATGTTGTAAATTGAAACCAGTGCCCCATGTCTTAAAAACAAACTGTTAATGGTCCATTGCACCAGAAGAATGGCTTTTTTAATCCAGATGTTTGTGTATTAGAAATTACAAATTATTTCTTGGTCCAATAGCCAGAAAAATACTACTTACCATGTCTGCTGCAGCCGCTCTGGACAGCTCAAGGTGTTTAAGTTAAATGAAATAGACTCAATAATGAGCCCTGTGACAGGGAGCATTTAGAAGTCCCTGAAATGAATTTTAATTTTAAAAGTAATAACATTTGAATATGCAATGAGTCTTTTGATTCTCCCTCTTCCGCAAAATATAGGTTTGATGCAGAATTCCTGTTAATCCAATTCCTTGACATGAGGGGAGATATTCCTGGCATATGGCTTCCAGGGCCTGACCCTGCCATTAAGTGACACAACACTGTGAGGAAATGTAAGCTGCTACCGAGTTTGACTGATCTTAAATTACAAACTGCATCAGTTCAGTGATGCTGTGTAAGCAGCTGAGTTATTCCTGCAGCTGGTGAAAAGTGGAAGGGAAAGGGAGGAGAAGACCTCAGGGAAGGGAGCTTTGCAGTGTTCAGCAGCAGCAGATCACTGTGCCACCACAGCTGTCCTTGCGGCCTTCCTGGTAATCATAAATCTCACAGACAGTCATTCTGACTGTACAGCATAGCCCTCCTGGTATGTATGTGACATAGCCCTATGTGGAACCCATGCATTAATGTCCCACAAACAGCCTGCTGCTGATGAGCAGCAGTTTGCTGCACCTTGTTGAACTGCCTAATGTTAGATAATAAGCGTCATCTATCCTTGCCATGAGCTCAATAAATAGGTGAACTGAAGGACAGCAAACTGATTTGTGCCTTACAGTAAATCAAATATGAACATTCCAACCTTCTAGTGTTTATTAAATTATGTTGTTGTTATGATGTGTGTTCATTCACCAATTTGTGGATTATGTTGTTTTATTATAAACACATTTTATAAGTTCATCACATAGTGACCCTTCTCCAGAAGTGTGTCCTGAATTAATTGTGCTGTCATAGAGCCCATGGCAACAGCAATATTGTACATCAGACCTTCTTTTTCTAATATAGCCTACAAAATTATTTTTTGTGGGTTGTTGCTGTGTATTTACAAGATTTTTAATGTTAAAAACTTGCATGTTGAGGGTTTTTTCCCCCAGAATCCTTTTTCATTTGTGTTTCTTAGCAATGAAGTTAGTATAAAATGCTTTTCAGTAATGTAACTTATAGTTAACTATTCTGTAGCAGTGCTGGCATATTAGGGATAGATGTCTATGGGACGTTTACCTGATCTTCCATAAAAGTGTCAGATTAAGAGCTCTAATCCCTGCAGTCATTGATTAACTAAACCTCACAATATCCTTGAAATAGGTGGTAAGTTATTATATGGATGCAATTTTATGCTTCTTATGGGTAGAAATACTAAGAAACACACAGATTTGTATGGTTGCCTAGTCAGTCAAAGCTGGGCTCCGGTGTTCCAGAATAACAGCCGTAATTTTTTTTGTCCAAATCCTGCACATTGCCTCTGGAAGTAAACTCGTGTGCCCTGTAAAATGATGTCCATGATTAAGTTCTCCACTGAGTTGATCTGAGGATTGATGCAACAGCAAGAAACAGAGGGAATAGTAAGGAAGAGTTTTCAGAATCCACCTTATTACTGTTTTTACTGCTGTATGTGCTCATTCATGGAACAATTCGGAGTGTTCAGCTTTTTTATCTGCATTTGGACTATTAAAATTATTTGTTGCAGGTATTCCTACAGATACAGGCAGTTTACATGTTTTTCTCTTGATATGTGGACTTCGAAGAGTCAAAGACCCTCTGTATTTAGTAGATGTCTTTTCAGGTAGGTGCCGGCTATTTGAATACCCTTGTTTTGTTACTGAATTCAGATGTGTTTCTTCTAATGTTTATCAGCTCGGCATAAGTTGTTTTATTCATTGCAGAAAACTTCGTAATATATTTGCATTTAAAAAAAGAAATGCTCATGTAACCATTGATGTGTTCAACACATTATTTCTGTAGTGCGTCTTTTCCAGCCTGCTGGGAATAACAAAGCATCAAAATCAAAGCAATATTTGATGATTGTACTTGCTGGAAAAATGGTTTTGCTGTTACGTATAATATTAATGGAAAACAAAAGATGAGTTCACCTCCTTCAAAATAACTTCTTTATCTTCCTGTCACATTGCTGTTACACTGATTTGCATGTGTGCTAATTAGTATCACTGAAGTTAGAAGCAAATTTTGCCACCCATCATTATGACTCCACACTGTAAATTAGGCTGAAGTTTTCTCATAGTCACATAGATGAATGTTTTGCCAGGTTCTGTTTGTCTGTAAAAGGTTCAGGTATTCCAAGTTGGAAATTCAGCCTCCACTATTCAGCTTACTTTTATAAGCCTTTATCGCCTTGTGACACTTACTTAGTAACAAATTAAGGTTTATTAAAGTAATTGGATTTTTTCTATTCTGGTATTGAAAAAGCAGCAGATTTCTCTTGTGCATATAACTGAGTATTAATTGTAATGGTTGGAGTTGCTTCTACGTGTACCTTTACATAGGAGAAAATTCAAATAATTTTGTCTCAGCAGCCACAGCCACTGCATTATTTAGAGCATTGTTCTCTTGAGATGATTCAAATTTAATATCTGAGCTTAGTTAAATAGCACTTGAATCATAAGAGATTGCATGAAGTAGAAATGCTAAATACTAACTTTCCGATATGCTAATCATTGGAATTCTGAGGAGTAGTATGAGGGCTGAGTGTGAGCATGGCACACATTCAGTCTTTTAAGGAGCAATACAATATTTGCCTAATTCTTCTTTATTCATGCAGCTGTTTGCATTGATTTCAGAGAAATAATTAAAAATTAATAATTTTGATTAATAAAAAAATTTTCTTCTTCTGGTTTAGATTGGCACAGAAAGGAACCCAGCGTCCATCTGGGCATAATTGGACCTGCAGTAAGTTGTAATTTTTATTCATTTGTATTTTATCCCTAAATACCTCTGTTTACTCACATCTGAGATACTGCAATAACTCTTTCCAAACTGCAGTAATTCTTTCCAAACTGAACCTAAGTCAGAGGCCTTCTAACTGTTGCAGAGATAAGAAAGTACAAGCCTAGCACTTGTAAAGGCTATTCACAACAGGTCTAAACTATGGACATGGAAGAAATTCCAGTGCTTGGACTTGCCAAGTTCAGAGTTCTGCTATCAGCTAATAGGCTCCCTCACTCAGCATCAGCATTGCAAAAGCAAAAGCAGCCAAGAGGATTTTTCTAAGAGGATATGCACTAAGGTAGCCCAACTCCATTCAGGTAGGTTTTTATTAATGCAAACTGTTACCAGGAGCTCTAAAAGAGTTTACAGCAGGTGCAGATTTCATTTACATACACTCATTTTATTTTTTGTTTGTTTAGAAGGCTTGGGCTAATTTTGTAAAAGGCATTTGCAGCTGGATTACTACAGTCTTATGTCTAGCTCATGCATATGACTTGATAATGCCATTAATCTATTATGGTCTCTTAGAACAAAATGTTTTGTGTTCCATTTGACTGCAGAAAGAACTTTTGAAGATAAAAAGTGTCAAAATATTTGGATTCTAATACTGGTGTGGGTTTATATACCTGTGGGATAGTACAAAATTGTTTAGTGTATCAGAAAGTACTAAAAATGTGAACTCTTTCAAATAAAATAATAGGCTTATTTCAATATGAATAATTTATAAATGAGCCTATCAAATATTTTGAAAGGCAACAGTTGTCATCTAGAAGTTTTTTTAGCAGGTATTGTTAATGAGGAATTTTAATACTCTGAAGGTGCTATCAGATGCTCATTATCCCTGTTCTTACATCTTTTGTTCACGTGGAGGATTGCATCTTTGTTCCATTCCATTTAGATTTTGATGCCATTTCTGATTGTCTCAATTTGTACACAGTTAACAGTTGTCAGCAGGTGCAAAATGATCTTAGGTTTCTGTCTGACACCAGAGAGCAAGAACAGAGCTCGGGCTGACAAATAAAATTGGTGAAGTCTGTTTCACAATTAGAACCTGAGTGTATTAAGGCCTGGGATACAGATACCTGAGAGGGAAGGTGGTGCTGACTAAAATAAATCAGAAACTGAGTTGTTCTTGTATATTCACATCTCAGATTAAGCTTAGAGTTGGTATCATTCCTTCAAATGAATTATATGTATTTTAGTGAGAGTGCTGGCCAATATTAACGTGAGACTTCATTTTTTCCCCATAAGTCATAGAGATCTTGTTTAACAAATCCAGAATTTACAAATTCTAATTCTCTCTTTTCACAGTCAGTTAAGTGGCAGCTCCTCTGTGATTGCGAACTCCCTTTAGATAAAACGCACAGTTGGGTTGCTGCCTCAAAATGCTGTCATGAATTTCTCAGCAATGGTTTGCTTTTCTTGAAGCACTAGCTCCTAAAAGGGTTTGAAATAATGACTATCACAGTCATTATTATGAATTAATCTGTAAATTGGTGAGGGAGAGAAGGAAAGATGCCTCAGAGCCACCAAAGTGCTTCTCCTAATTCTGTTACGTTCATTCCCACAGCTTCCCATAGCCTTGCATAGGGACTAGGTCGAGCTGCAGGGAGACTGTCCTGCTGTTTCTGCTTCTAGTATGTTGCCTATGCCAAGGGAGCATACTTTAAGCTAAGAAAACTAATGGCAGGACTTCTCAAAAGAAACATGCATGTACTAAATATATAGCCATAGCAGAAGTCTTGAGAAGGCAGCCTGTAGCCTTAATTTAACCAGTGGAAAGGTATGAGTAGGCAGCAGTGACATACCAAACAAACTCTAGCTGATGCTAAAAGGGTACTAAAAGCTTCACTGTTGCATCTGGGTAATGTGTTCATGTCCCTCTAAGTCTCCTCTCTGATTCATCTTCACATGAGCCTGTAAACTTGTAGGCAGTCTGTTTTGTACAAAAATAAATAGAATCTGAATTGGCAAATAAGAACTATTTTTCTATTTTCTCATTCAGTTTGGTTCATTGTATATTTTGGGACATAGGTTTTTCTTCTTAAAAGCCATTTTTTACATTTTTATCTGCCTTTTTTTTCCATGCTAAAACACAAGATGATGTGGAAGTGAACTGGTGTGGAAGGCAAATCTAGAGCAGGTGTAATGAAGCTGTGCTTTAAATCAAAAGATGCACTTGCTGCCTCCAGTGAGGATTTTAAACATTTTAGTCGTCTTTTTACATTTGCTTCACTTCTTCATAAGCTAACATCTTTACAGTAAGCTACCAGAAATAACCCTGTAGCAGTGCATAGGCGGGATCAAGGACTCAACCTTCTCAAAACAGTTTATAACATCTTTCTGCCATAGTACTAAAATATTGCTAAAGGACAAAAATAAATCTCAGCTCTATTGGTATTTATCTGTACTCTTCTTATTCATGTTGCTACTCAAACTACGACATCTTAAAAAATATCAGTACCGTTTTCTGTGAAGCAAGTCACGTTTATTGTGGATAGATTATAATAATTAAGAATATAAAGAACAAAGACACACACACTGTTTTGTGCTTTGCTTCCATAAGATTATAGCCTTTCAGTGCATTTACCATGCACAGTTGTCACAAATGGTGCAATCTAAATCATGTTGCAGGACTGGCTCCTGTATAGTGTAAAATTTTTAGCATTTTTCTTCTCTTCCAGTTTCCTTTTTGTTCATTTCTATCACGAAATTCAAAACAGTGGCTAATTTTCAGCAGCTCCGTATTCCAAGAACAGAATCTTATAAAACTTTAAAAAAGCTAAGGCCACAAAACTTACCTTCAGCATGCAACCTCTGGAAAGCCACTTTGTACTCGCTTTGTAATTCTTAACCATTCTGGTGGACAGTACAGAATATTGCTATGTTTGTAATGATACTGTATTCCACTGACAGCTATTTTTCCTCTGTCCAACTTCTTTTCATACCTACTGAGACAGTTTTAGTTGAAGAACTTGCCTCCACAGACGGTGGGACCTGTCCGATCATGTAGCCTATCTCTTTGTAATGGATTGCTGTTACCTACTCTATGCTTTGTGGGCTAGTTCTAAAATGAACCAGCTGTTGACACAGCTTATCTAAGCAACTAGAGGAAGTCTAATAATAATCTGCTCCAGAATATCCTAGAGCACAATAAGTGGGAAAACCAGCTAGGAGACAAAGATACAATTTCAAATTCTTTAGCCTCCTGAGGACTAGGAAATTCTGCCAGGTACATCCTGCCTTTAGTGTCCTACTCACAGATGTTTTAAAAGGTAAGATGACAACTCTACTAACCCTTTCTTTGCTTGTTCCGCAAGAAAATCTTCCTGAAAATGACAGGTTTGTTAGAAATGGTGAAATGAGCTGTTCCAGTATCTTAAAGAGGTTATCTATTTTTCTTTTAGACCCAAAGTTTTGTTAATTTAGATCCTAGTTCCCAAATTGTTTCAGCTGAATTTAAATGGGGGGGGGGAAGCCAGAAGACATTGAATTTCCTTAAGCATTTGGTGTATGGAAAAGATGATGTAGAATGGTTTAGTTTAGTATGTTTGCAAGGATCGTACATTTCTGGTGCAATCGCTGCAGCCAGATTGTGTTGCATCACAGACAGTATTTGTGTTTTCAGTTGTAGGCAAAGCTTGGTCTTGCTGAGCCTATTCAAGTAATCGATCAGATAAGAATTGTAATGTGGTGTCACCTGCTGCTGTGAATAAAGTGATTCCTCTCACAGTGATCCTGTCAAAACCTCACAATCCAGAGTAATAGAGCAAATTCTTCCTATCTGTGTTTAATATGGTTGCAGATACAGCTTTTCACTCTTTAGTACTCTGGATGATATTCTGACAGAACTTTAAATGTACTAATACCTATTTTTCCTTTCAAAGTCTAGAGTCATCCCAGCATTCTAATGAATATGTTTCTGGACCATTGCTTCTGACTTAATTCTTACATGGCAGCAATTTAATATAGTGTGTTTATAGAAGATTTCCTAGATTTTGATAATGGTAGGCTCTGTGCTTAACAGGCACCTTCATCTTTGTGCAGGGTTTGATTTGTGACTTTCTGCACTATCAAACATGTCTCAGATATTTCTTTGCCTGTCAGCAGAGTAGAACTTCTCTAACAGTGTATCTGGTCCTGCTAGGTATGGTTTCTTGCCATGTGCCCACTCCCCTTTCCATGTGTCAATTTACCTCATCTGTTCTGATATTCGTACAACACAAGTTGCTTTCCTCTGATCTCTGCTAAACTGATGAAATTTGCAGCTCCTTAAAGGCTCTTCCTCTGGATGGATGGTATTTTAACAAAAGTTGATAGGTAACTGATGATCATATCTGCCTGCTACGTGGACAGGTAATAACATAAAATGTGCCAACAAACACTCTACCTGTAGAAGAACTGCATCATGGAGACGTTTTGGGTGCAAGTAATGTTCTTTTAGTTCCAGTACCTTTTTCTAAGACTATGCTAAGTTCCTAGGCATCCTGCCATAGTGTGTTGGCTTTGGAAGCATTCCCATCTTTTAAGTGCATTTCCAACTTACTGAACAGCTTATGTTGCATCTAATTTCTGTTATATTGAGCCTGTGGTTAGATAACTGTGCCCCCTCAAGTTCCTAAATGTAGCTCAGGGGATCACTTCTCTTAAGTCATTGCTACACCCATCCTGAAAGGAATACTTTATCTGAATTCTCATATTCAGGCCAGGTTTCTTGGAATATTTACCAGTAGAAGAATACAGCTTAAAGGATTGTTCTGTGTATGAGGCAGATGGCAATTTCTTGGCTTCCACTGAAGTAGATGGTGTAGAAATTAATATCTTGCAATATTAATATCACAGGCTGTAGTTTTCCATGTCCTTTTAAAGGTAGAAGAGCAAAAGACCATATACCACTGCTCATTATATCACTTGCAAGTATTCCATTGATTTTAATGGAAACAGAGTATAGTTTCTCATGAGAAGAGCTCAGCATCACAATAGCACTCTGGGGAAAACGCTGAAAAAGTATTTGTACAGAAATATCAATTGTGAAGTTCAATATGAAATATCCAAGGAACCTGTGACATGACATACTGGTTTAGTGGATAGATCTGTATCATGCCCTGTCATCAAAGAGCACTTGATTTTCTTCCCTGCTGTTATCAAAAATACTTTCCTAAATAGTAATGCAAGCCTTTTATTTCTTGCATTCCTTAGTGCAAGTGATTCACTTGAATTGTTTCATTTATAAAGCCTTGTTTTTATGAAATAATTGATCTTGTGTTCAAAAAACACAATCATCGTTATAAACCAAATCCTTTTCCCAAAAGTTTTCTAAAATGCTTTGTTAGTGTTCTTTATATTAGAATGTGAAAAAACCCCAAAACAAAATGTAAGCATGCATTAAAAAACCCAAGCCATGTTGTTCCCAGTACTTACAACTGCTGCGTGCTGTGTAAGCTATCATAAATTAATCTAATATAGTCAGTCAGCCTTAAAAATAAAAAAAATCTAGTTCTGTTCTTCATGTCTAGTTAAGGGTTTTCAACTTCTGTTTATTTCTTTTAATCATGGTAAATGATAATAGCAGCCATAGCTAAGCTTTGCAAATAAACCTGCAGTTAATTGCTCAGCTTAGACAACATTTTAATAACTCTGACATACCTTCATGTTAGACTGTATTTTAGAGTTTGTGTTTGTTAATTTTCAAACAAACAGTTCTGTCAGTGCATAACATCTACCTGCCTGTCTCAGTTTACACGTGGATTGCTTCCTGCATTAACTAAAGCCTGAAAAATTCCTGTTCTTCCTCGCATTGCTTACTCCATACATGAAGTGACAAAGAATTGCTTGCACATCAGTGCATTGTTCCTCACTTAGACAGTAAGTTGTCAATTCGGTCATTTGAATCATGTTAGCCTTAGCAGAGTCATCTGAAAACAGTCATTCATGTTAAATAGATCTAGCACTAATTAGAACCTGCAGCCAGACAGATGTCAGGGGAGAAGAAAGGGAGCCTCCTCTTCTGACAGCAGCCCAAAGCTATGCTGCATTAGAGGAGTCATTTAAAGGTTTAGAGTGGAGTAGTCAATTCATGCTCTGCTATGCTGTGCACTCACCCCCCTAGCTGGGTATTCTGAGTGTCAATCACTCACAAGAGTGCTTGTCTGAAGAGTCAAATGTAACCACCAAGTCACAGATCTGTGGTAGGGTTTCAAAGCTCAGCACATTCATGTCTTTAACTATTTTAGTAAAAAATGTGCTAAAATTTATTTTTCTTTTCTGGGTATTTCAAACATATGCTATAGTGCTAAAGTAGTGCCATATACCTTTGTGTGTATTCCTTCCTAGGTTGATCCCCTTTTTACCAGTGAAGTTAAGGAAAAAGTTAAAAGGTAAGAAGTTAATGCTAAGCCTTCTGTCTGCTCCAAATGAAGGCACTTGGCTGACTAGCTTTTTAATCATGTGCTTAAATGCTCTTTCATAAATACAAATGAACATACATGCACAACTGTCTATGGCTAACAAAGGTGTTCCAATTACTCGGCATGTAATGTTCTCAGACTAGATATTCCACACATTTTAAATTTCAGAATAACCAGTAGATCTCATGCTTTATGTTAAATCACATGTGGTTTAGTGTGATTTATATTTCTTATGCTTTTGAGTCTTCTCCTTTCCTTCATCCTGGCTTCTGCAAGATTCTGCATGCTTGCTGTTGGTGATGAATGAGTAGCTGGACAAGATAACCCTGTACAGCTTTTATTCTGTCCCTAGTTTATATGCTTCCTGATTGAAGGATATAAATGTTAGAGAAATTAGATCTTTGTGTGTGTCTGCAGAACTGAGAATTGCCAGAGTGGAACAGAACAACCATGATACTATCTGATAATAAAATTTGCGGTAAGATGCGTGTTTTTCAATTCCATTGAAGCCAAATATAATGATTTTTGTTTTCTATCAGGTTATTCATGGGAAACACGACTCCTTCAATCATGCATTTGTACTCCAGTTGATACAGTTACTTATCTCTATAGAAGCTGGATGTTAATACACAATCAGAAAAGCAATGTTTAACAAAGTCTGCTTGACAGGGAGCTAGTCTTAATGTCACATGCACTTGTGTTTCCATCTGGCTTAGTGATCTCATGTTGAGGTTAATGAGGCAGGAGCAGTCTCATCAAGTGGAGGAGATGCTGGCTTTTCAAACATGATCACCGGTCTTAAAGATTTCATTCACTTTATCTGAGACTGCACCCGTAGTTACTGTCTTTTTTAACCCTTCACGTTTGATTCAATTGGCCTTGATTAATCAGAGGAAGATGAAACAGTACAAATGTAACCGATCAGAATCGAAAAGTACTTATAATGAAAGAGGAAGCAGAAGAGATCTTTCAGAACCACATTCCATCCTCCAAAACCAGCAGCTGAAAAGTCAGCATCTCCTGCAGTTGACCATTCTGATTGTGCTCCATTTCTTAAGTATTTAAACTGTGTATAAGTATTTAAATCTCTGCATCCATCTTCCCTATATCACACAAATTCTTTAAGGGAAAATCACACCCCTATCCATTGAACTCAGCTGCTTCATTTAAGTACTTATAGTGGTTAACAGAGCAGGGTGTAATTGATCAACACTAAAACTCAAGAGGCTTATAGCAGTGACTGATAGTGACTGATAGCAGTGTATACTGTACTGAATTTATAACCACATTTATCAATAGAAAGCTAACCAGAACACGGTGAAGTGGCAAGCGAATCTTAACACCAGAACCAAGCCTGAATTGCTTTGACCACCTTCCATCACTGCCATAAGTTTTAGGGAAAATTGTTAGAGCAGGTTCTTAGCAGGAGTCCTATTTGTGTGCATTTTATTTCTAGGGCACCTGGAGTACATTTATTACAGGAGATGCCCCAAGATGATCTTCATGCTGCTATGAAAAGGTGCTTTGCTGTGGTGAACAGCTCCATTTCAGAGGGGATGTCTGCTGCAATTCTGGAGGTAATTGCATCTTGGCGGTAAGGTTTTTCCGTGAGGTTACAGTGAATCTGAAATCCCCTTTTATCACTGGAAATGTGTTTCAACATTTTATGTCCATGCTTCAAAGCTAGTGAACAGAAAACTAAAATATTTATTTCTGCAAGTGTTAGTAATTAAGGTTTTCTTCTCTTGAACTGACAGGGTTTTTTGCTTTATTTATTTTTTAAATGACAATGTAATTTTATTAATCCTGTTAAATTAATAAGACAGACCTGAGATAGAAGAATCATTCTGATCTACTGGGGTTGTCATTCATTATTCTTGATTCCACATACACTTCCTCATAATGGTGCTAGAATAGACTTTCATTTATTCTTACATCCTTTCAAAAAAGCAATCTAAGATAAGATCTGTGTTTGGTTATTTAATTCTGAAATGATTAATGAATGAATGGCATGCTCAATTTTTTTGCCATTATTGAAAATTAATAACAGGTTTATTTCATACCTGTCAAAGTAGGGTGCTGCTTAGTATCAAATGCTTCCTAGGAAAAAAATAAATGTACTGAAAATGGAAGTTATTTGGGCAGACACTTTTTACTACTCCATTTTTTTTGGTGACTGCTGAATGTTGGTTTGTGATGATCTCAGAAGATCATAGAAACTACTACATGATTTGTATTAATGACTCTCCTTTCCTATTTCTAATAAGTAATCACATGTTGCATTTCCAGCATGCTTTTCTTCTACATGTCTGAAAGTCCTCATAAGTAAGACCTAAGTGAGCATTGTAAGAATTAACTCATAACTTGGAATTTATCATGGAAGTTGTGTAATGGGGATAAAACCAGCTGGTATGCTTTCAGAAGGGTGAGCATGCTATTTCAGGTGCACATGGGTTACAAGGGTTACAAGCAAATGAGTTACCAACTGCAGGTGCAAACTGAAATCTTCCATTATAGTAAAGGGAGTTCAGCAGACATGGCATAGGTGTTGTGAGACAACAGCTCCAGTCCCAGCTGAGTCAGGATATTATACAAACAAAATCAGGTCTTCAGTTACTACTTGAGAAACTACCTAAAGCCTGTGTTAGTACCTCAGACCTGTCTGATTTCTTCTGAAGTTACAAGGGTTTTGGTATTGTATGTCTGTTTACTAGACAGTTGTACAGTGGGATTTGATGACATGCTTATAAAATACCCTACTGTAAAAATCCTTCTCTCAAAGGAAGTGTCAGTCTAATAAAGTCAAGTCCCTGCTTGAGATGGCCAGCACTAGGAAGAGCCATCTGTTAAATTCTTGTTAAATTAATAAGTGTATAACTGTGTATAAAAATCTTCTGGTCCTATGCTGGAAATAACATCTTGCTTGAATTTGGAAATGCAACTTTCATTCTCTTGAAAGTTCAAAATTTAACAAGGTCATGAATCTGTAAACAACAGTATTTTAGTATGAGATAAATATATAATAGATAAAAGAGATAAATATATAATCATATCTATTTCAACCTGCCTTAAGATATGAAATCACTAGAACCCATAACTAATTACTTTGTCATCTAGTACTGATATCTCGGAGATTTTGCCGTATTTTCTGCTTGGCATTTGAAGAAGAGAAAACAAGCATTATAGCAAGTATTTAAAATACATCGCTTCCTCAGAAAGCTCAGGAGTTCTGCATGTTCCTGGGCATGTGATGGTGAAAAAGGCACTACTACTGGAAAAGTTTGTATGTTCTTTCTATAGTTGGTAAGAACAAGATTTAGATTCCAGCACCATTTCATTGGAGTACTTTTCCTGTGCTCTAAAGACTATTCCAACTGTTATAAAAATGATTAGATTGTTAGGCTCTTACAAAGGAAAAAAAAAAAAGGCCAATTAAAAAAAATAATCATAGAAAAGGAAGATGGCCAGACTTTATTCTGCTGTAGGGCAAAATCCAGTCTTAGACGTCATGTGAAGCTCAGGCCTAGTAGTTTGGAATATAAGCCATAGCACACTATAAAAAGAAAAAGAAATAGAAATGAAGGGATTTTATAGAGCAGTAAAATTGAAGAGGGGCCAACAAAAAGATGTGTAGGCTAGGAGGAAAGGAATGAGGGACAGTCCAGACAAAAGAGTAAATAAAACCTGTATTTACTCTATAAGCAGTTTAGAAATGCTTATTGGATAAACATGCTTCCAAAGCTGAAATTTACATCCTGCATCCTTCTGAAACAGCATTAAACCACATTTGCAGTTAGAATAATGTAACAAAACAGATGGACAATGGACTAAAAAGTTATTTTATGCTATTATTTGTGGAACCTAGGTCAGTAAATTATACATATTTTCAACAATGTAAATTATTCTTTTTACTGCTTAAAAATAGACTAAGTATCTAAATTAAATTCTAAGCCACTTCATGCAGTAATTATTTACAGCCCAATCCATTTGTTTAAAGCTAGCTGGTATAAAGGCAGCCCCTCATCTCATGTATTTGGCCATCTGTTCTGTCTTTCAGTAGCTATAATTCATTGGTACCTATGTGTTTTGGGACCTGAAAGCTTCCTTATGTAGCAGTTACCGCCCTCCAACTCTGAGACAGAACAAATGTCTTTCCCTTTAGAGTGCAGAAATTACAGAAAATTAAATATAAACTTAGTGATCAATGAATCATCAACTATTTAGCATTCAGAAATAGAAGTGAATGAACATATCTTGAAGACATCTTTTTTAAGTGTGTGCTACAGTCCAATCTAAAGTTCACTATAGCAATACTGTGCCAGTCTATGCAACCGCAGTGTTAGGTACAGTCCAACACAGAACTGTCTCAGGCCATTCACACACATACTTGATGTTCACTATCTATGTGCACAGTGTCCACTATCCACTGACATGCTGAATCCAAACACCCCTCTGTCTTGCAGGTAACTGTTCTTGGGGATACTAGCACTTTCAGCCATCAGCCCTCACGTGGTTGCGCCGTGGTTTTTGTGTTTTCTTCCTTTCCTTCTTTCCTTCTTCCTGGTGCTCTTTCCCTTGAATGGACAATCCCTTGTTTGGAAAGTAGTCAGACCTGAAATACTCTCACAGTTTTGTAAAAGGAGAGATCCGGAGAGGTGAGGAGAAGGCCTTAGGCAGGTGACAGTGCCCACTGCCACTGTCAAGCTCTTCATTTTCAGTTCAGACGTTCAAAAACTGTCTACACTCCCAGTTCATTGAACGTGTATGAATGAGGTCAGGAGCCAGCAGACTGAACACAAGGGCGCTTAAAGGTCTGAAAAAGAGCTGAATCAGACATTCTCTTTTGGAAGATGTTGATGCTTCTGAGCTAACCCTGTGTTAGCGCTGTGGTTGGGTAATTAGAGCCAAAAGCCGTGTCCTTGGTCTGCAGACTGGAAACCCGGCAGAGTGGGGCACCGATCTCTCTCATTTCCTGGGTGAACTTCAAAGTTCTGTGAACTTTACTGATAAGTACATACTGTCATCATATTGTTTTTGTAAATCTGCCTTTGGAAAACAGATTCATTTAACAGTGAAGTCAGAGCAAATCACAAAATAATTGTATTTCCTCTCACAAAAAGACTTTGTTTTTAGTTTTAAAAACCCTGCATCTCAACAACTCTAGATACTTAAATTCAGAAATCTGGTCTGTAGTTTTTATATTTCTCATTTATTTAATCTGGGTTGTGTTCACTTAATTAATCTGTCTGAATTACCTCCAGCTGACCCAGTAGTTTCTGATACAAAGAGTAGAACAGGTTATTTCATCAAGTGGTGTTCTTTTTAGTGCTAACTAGTGCAAAGCAGATGTTCATTCCAGAAGGACTATAGAAATTCTATGTCCAGAGTATATTCATCTGCAGTGGTGATTTAAACAGTGTTTCTCTTAGATATTTTAAGCTATTAAGACATGTTGCTAAGTCTCAGAAGTCCCTCACTGTACTAAACATAATTAGTTCTATACTTTATCAGCCAGGGTCTTTTTGTCTTCAGTTTTGTCTGAGCTATAAAATCCCATGGTTTTCTCCTTGGAGTTTTGTTTTCCTGCTGTGTAGACTGAAGCAAAATTGCTAGCCATCCAGGAGTGTAATGACAGTAATTAAAAATGCATTCACTTTGAAGTGACAGGGAATCGGTATGAAACAGATTGAAGGTTTGGGAGAGTGAATTCATTTCTTGTTTGACACTGTGATAATTGTACAATGTGAGTTTTTGCGGTTTTACCGTCAGTGCATCTCAAGACTTCCAAATTCATCAATAGTAATTAAAGTTTCAGATCAGGATATGCATGAGTAACAGAGCTGAATGGCCAGGGTTTGCACACCAGTTACTTCAAAATCTAAGCTGTGTATTTTAAAGTTGCTAGGCATTAGGGTGCTTGGAAGTGGTTTACTAGCTGTGCTACCTCTCTGCTCCTGATTCTGCAGGCAACCTGAAATTCTTAACAACCATGTTAAGAACCCACACTTCTTTTCCGGTTTTTATGCATATGCATAAACGCACACATACATATGCATACAAATAAATGAATAAACACATCAAGGAACCACCCTATAATTTTTGTGGAATTAAATCCTGCTTCTTTAGATGTATTCCTTGGTCTGTGAGGAGTCCCATAGCAATAGCTTTGTAGATTGTATGTTCTGAAAGCATAATGTGTTCTGAAAGCATAACCTTTTCTCTCCTCTCCTTGGTATAGTTCAGTCAGAAGCTGCATCACTGCATGCTTCCGTGCAGTCCCTGTATGCTCAAAGTCCAAGACAGGCTATAGTCACAGAGGCTGTCAAAAGAAAAACTCCTTCCACAGTCCTATATGACCCCTAGGAATCAGAACTGAGGAGAAGGAGCCAAGCGATTTTCCACAGTCACCTTCACTGTCGTTGAGCTGCCCACCTCTGTCCAGTTCTGCACGTCACAGAAAATCTGTGGGAAAAAAAAAGTGGTTTAATGGAACAAAGGAACAGATACTTTGTTGGGGAGAAGTGGCTTTTTGTGCTATGAACTAATCTCATCTGTACATAATAACGGTAGGAGTTACAGTGACAACCTTTCATCTGAACTTTAATTTTATCCTTTTCAAGCCTGTAACATGTCAGGAGCTTCCAATGGGAAACAAACTGCATACTTGCAGATAGAAAAGCATAAATGATGCAGCCGCTATTCGTTCACTTTCTGGATTGATAATATGTTCAGAGTTACAGGACTAACAAAAGGATAAACAAAATATTTCAGAGAAGTTCCATATAGGACACCACCTTAGGCATGGTAGTTTTCAACTAAAAAACTGGAGAGATGGGAAAGAAAGAAGTTTGGTTTGTTGTTTGTGCCTTTCATTTTAAAATTGTCACCATTTACATCTCAAAATCCCTGAATCCTAATAAACCGTTGTTTCCTCTGTGTCCCTCTAGGCAATGGATTTAAATATTCCAGTGCTGGCAAGGAACATTCCTGGGAATGCAGCAATTATAAAACATAAGGAAACAGGACTGCTCTTTTCAAATCCTCAGGTAAGAAAACAACAAATCCTTAGACCTTTCCCTTCCAAAGCTTAGGTTCATTTTCCATGTTTGTGTTTGGAAACTTGGCTTCTCCTCTCAGCAGTTTTTTCTCAGGTTCTCCTAAAATCCTGTGTTAGACTGCCTTTCTTTGCATTCACTTTGCAGTTCACTAAACTTTGACTAGGTGTCAGCCTTGCTGAATGTTTGCCTCGCCTGTGCTGCTGTACAGCCTGCCATCTGAGTGGGGCACTTCAGGTTTGAAGGTTCCATAAGCCTTCCAACCCTGGAAGAGAAGCTATACTTGTGTCACAGTTCCATTTAAGTAGTAACTGAAATACAAACTCATATTTGACAGGCAGTTAGTAATCAAAAGAGAACTAAGAGCCTGAAGTTTTAGATAATACATTATCTATAATTTCTAGCAGTAATATAAATATAATATAAATATATAATATTTAATTAATTTAATTTTTAATTAAAGTTAATATAAAACACTATTAGGTTCAAGATATTGCTCGGTCAGAAAATAATTAATGATTAAAATTAAGTAAAGGGTTAGAATGGAGTTTCTGTGAAGATAAGTGAGAGTGGGGAGAGGGAACACTACCCATATGTAAATACTGGAAATTTTCATTTCAGTATATTTTCCTGCATTACGGCTTTGCTGTTACACGTTTTTATCCAACTCAAGACTAAAAAAGCCCTTACTTAGACCAGTCCATTTGTAAAGTAGAAAATATATCATATTTATTTACTTTATGGAGTGTGTGTGTGGTTAATGCCTCCTGTTAAGTTGTACTTCAGGAAGGCGAATTCTCTCAGTCAATTTTGGAGGCTTTTTGATAGAAAAATTCTATTGTTTGCTTTGGTTTTTTTGTTTGTTTTTGTTTTTATGGGCTATTCAGTATTTCCAATAGCTTCTACAAAAAAAATTCTTTGTTAACATCTGAAATTTTTTCCTCTTCTTGCAATATCCTTTGGAAATTGGGTACTTCCAGGCTAGTGGAGGCTGAGATATAAAGCTATTTATAAAATTCTTTGTATTCCCTGCAAAGCCCATTGACTTCCATATGATTCTTCAAAACTTGAAGGATATATGATCATGTTGAACACACAGACTGATAGCTTCCTTGATATGAATTCTCATACATTCTGTTGGTTCCCTCAATATGCTGGTTACATTTGGTTTGTAATTCAAATACATTATTCATACCATACCCAATTAGCTTCATCATACATCCTTGTAAGAAGCCTCTTTTGCAATCTCCAAGCGGCCTACATTCCAAGTGTTTCTTTGGAATCCAAGATCAATTAAAAATATGCTATATATTTCCTTACTTGGAGGAAAGTGCAAATTAAAACACAGAAGTAGGCCCAGTGACATCAGTGGCTCTGTGCAAATGGCTAAGGACTTCCTTTTATATCAGAACTAGAGTCACAGGCTGTAAATATGTCTAGAATACTGTAAGCTTAGTTTATATAAACCCCTTCTGTCTGAGATCCCTTCTCTGCAACATGCCATAGCAAAGATCAGAAACTCCCCTATTCTGCTTTTTGATCCCCCTTTTGCTGTTATTCTATCTCAGAAGTCCACAGACTCTCTTTTACGTGAAGATGGTGACTTGCGTTACCATATTCATACTCGTAGGTAATATTTGCACTGGAATCACTGATGTTTGTGCAGATAGATAACCTATCTTAGAAAGGAAAGTAATATTCCTGCTTTTCTGTAAAACATCAATTGTATCTCATTTAATAAAAGCCCTTTTATCCTGTCAAATACAGTATAAACTGTCAAAGTTTGCAAATGGGTCAGGAAAGTACTTGTTTACAAGGGTGATACTCTTAATTCCACTGCAGAGTTGTTGAAAACTTTCTTCTTGCAGAGATGAGCTCAGAATGCCAATCATCATCACTCATGGTTTTAAAGTAACCATTTATTCTTGTTCCTCGTCTCCCCAAACCATATCAAATACAATTTTTAAATCACTGTACATAGTCTGTCATGGGTTGAGAGTTATATTAAATCAAAGAAATGTGATGAAGTTAAAACACAGTTTCAAAGTAGGTTTCATATTTTTATTGTTGTAAGAAGGAACAGTTTGCCCGTGGCACTTTGAGTACTGCCTTAGAAGGTTCAGCTGACAACAGGGAGCAGAAAACATGTCTTCTGGTAAGAAGTTTTGTGGGGTTTGTTACTCTGAGTATTTTGACCTCTTAAAGTATCTGGTAAAGTATTTTGTGCTGTAACCTCAATTGCATCAGGTTAGTTAGAGAAAAAGCCTTTAATCGTATAGGGAGATTACTACTGTGTTCAGGTGTTTGTAAAGTCTCTCTGCCTTGAAGAATCTGGACCACCAAGGATTAGAAAATGTCAAAGAAATTTTCATTGCTAAGTAAGTTTAGTGGATCCTGTCTGGTTGCGATGATACAGACTGTATCATAGCGCAAGAGTAGAAAGCACTGCTTATTTTCAAGTCATTACTGACCTGGGGAGGGAAAGCTTTACAATAATGTTAGCTTAGATACGAGCAATCGTGTATGGTCTGTGGACTGCCTTATCTTTTGAAAGCTAAGTAAGAGGGATATAAAATTGCCATTACACAATGAGAATTGTTTTAAATTGTGAATGCTGATGGTGTTCTTCTTTTGTTCTTGCTGAAAGTGAGCATTTGTGGCTTACAGGGAAGTAGGAAATTCTGTGCATGACTGTAGTTATCATTATCTACTTGCATTAATGCTGAGGCTACTTGACTGGAAATAGAGAAAGCCTTGCCAGTCACTGAAGACAATACTTGCATAGAAACAGTTAATGGAGAAGTGAAAGCTATGAAACGTTTTGTCCTTGATACTACCTCATTACTTTTAAATCATGGTTTGATCCTGCCATTACTTGAATTTGCAAGTTTATGGAATATTTGACACTGAGTTAATAGGACCTGAAATAAAAAAATAAGTAAGAGATAAGAATAGGGCAATAAATAATGCAAAACCACGCTAAAAGGGAAGACAGAGTTATTCAGCATTCTAAGTTTCAAAATTACATGTTCAGCATCTGTAAAAGCTCACAGAAGGAGCTAAATAAACAGAAGGAGGTAAATAAACTTCAAAGCCAATATGAGAGGCCAAGCACCAACCAAGTTTGAGAGAGAGTGGGTCCTGGAAAGACTTGTGTTAGCAGAGACAACTTTTGAAGTGGTAAGAGGAAAACACAGCTCAGCTGAGCACAGGCACCAATACATAATGTACATTACTCTCTGCCAAACATGGGTCAGTGCCATTGCCACCAGGGCTTCAAGCCAGACTATTGCCTAAGTTTTCAGAGCTTTCAACCTTCACACTGAATAGACTAATTTGCAGTTTCTAGCAGTGCCAGCAATCACTGTTTATACTCCCCTAGAAATACTGGCCCATTGCCCTGTGAAGTACACAGATGGGCCAGCTAACTTCTGAGCTGTGCCCACCACTGGGTAGATCTGTCGCTATTCTGAATTTACATCTGGCGTTCGCCTTCCCTCGGGTGATTCTCTGTTGTTTAAGAATCATGTTCCTTTATCTGCTGAAGCTGATATGAAATGGTTTAATTGCACAGTTACTTTCATTACATAAATAATATATTAACCATGCATCTTATTTTCATTATGTGAGAGCTGCAGTTCCGATGTAGTTCTCATGGTAGTTGAAGGAATAGGCATTCTTTTTACTCAGTGCACTCACTTTCTAGCTTCATCTCCCAGATACCTGTATATCTGTGTCTCTGCAAGATATTATACAGAATTTCTTTTAGGCACATAGAGAAGCTGACATTTTCTTTAAAGATGGTAGGTCAGTTTACCAGGAAAAAAATGTATTATGGATACTGCTGTTGAAAAATGCTTGTGTTTGAAGTGAAGTACTATCCATACAAAGGGCACATGTAGTATCTGTTCTGGAGGTACACAAGATGATCTTCTCTCCTGTTTGTTCTGGGTTGTGGCTAACTACCGAGGTTCAGCTTTTACAGTGTTTTTCTGTCACAAGTAATAATACTGATTTCTGTATGTGAATAAAAGGCTTACTACAAATATGGATGTCCCCCAATAGTAAATTAGCATGCGTATCACCTCCTTCATTCTGGCTGCTGAAGTACATACCCTTATGTTTGATAATTGGGAAATCATTGATGAATTTTTCCCCTCTTTCAGCAGGAGTGAAGGTTACTTCACATCTACAACAAAATATGAGAATGCACAAAGTTTTGTGCAATATCACTTGCACAAATCCAGCAGAACAGCTGATAGAGACATGTTACCACACTGTAAATAGTTTGTGTGTCATAAGCTTCTAGAAAAGAAAAACTGAATGTTCAATTTTCTGAAAAAGCCCCGAGTTCTGAATGTCTGCATTCTGCACGTGGGAGCTTCAGACTTACCACAAAACTGCAATTGAAATGCAAGTCAGTTGTAGTTAAGGGAGACACCTGAAAAATGAAGTTATTGCTTTCTAAAGCTGAGCATCCAAAACAAGCTAAGCCAGCTGTTCAAAGGTTATGAGGCAAAACCACAGATAAGTCATAGTGAATCTTCCCATTGGCTTCCAGTCAGATTGCATGTGACTTGTAGGTGGTCACATTTGATTAGCAGAAGTAGAGATAAAGCTAAGAAGTCCTTATTCTCTGCTTCCTGGTATTTTTCCTTTTGCTTTTTCTCCCTTCTGCAGTTTCTCAACTTTATGCTTTGGACTCAGTTTGACATTTTCCTGAAATTATCCCCAGCACTAAATATTGTAACTGTGAATAAGGATCTAATTTCTTCTATCATTTACATGTTTCCAAGTTTTTGTCCTCTATATCCACATTTTAAAAGAATGCTAATAGGAGTACCTGTCAAGAAATGTTACATTGCTGCTTCTGTTCTTAGGTAATTTACATAAATTATTTTTAAACATTACTTTAAATAAAATCCTCCACAGGAACATAAAATTAAAGTTGGAATGGAGTTCAGTGTGAACAGTATTTATTACTGTGATTATATAGGCAATTGGATGAAGCCAGCATAAGTCATGTAAGTCTTTCCCACCTTGCCTGCTCTGTATTCTTGGCAGATATGGAGGAAGGAAAAGAGGAGAAGAAGGTGGCTCTAAAGCTGGAGTCAGTGGCTGTATCTGCAGTGTCTGAGAGAAGCAGCCTCAGGGTACTTACTGGACCAGCCTTACTTGGTATTTTTAGGGTGAGAATCACAGGGAATCAGATAAGTCCCTCTTTGGGCCATGTGAGTTCCAAGGGAGAAACTGAATATACTGATTAAATGAGCACATACCTGAACACCAAAGTAGTTGTGGATGGAAAGTGGGCTGGATGTGAAGCATGTGGTCCTCCTGACTAATCCAAAGGCTGATTTGTCAGTGCTGTGTGGACAGAGCAAAAACTGCAAGCAGTACTGTAAAATAAGGGGTTGTTAATACACATGTATGAAAATCTTTCTATTACCTACAAACCTTTCCAAATATTCAAATTCGATGGCAGTGATGCATATATTGATAGTTTGTCTTGTCAGTGAGAGACAAAGCAGTGATTATAACATGTTTAATGTGATTTAACATACCAGTGTTTCCCAGGGGTCACTTTATAGCTATGTATTATGCATAGCCATCACTTGCATTACAACAGTGAAATTGATTCCGTGGTAACCAAAGATTTTCTATCCGTGTACATATACACTGTGTACTTAGGGTTTTGAGTATAGCTTAGTAGTTAACCTAGTGTTGATATGAACTCTGGTCTTGTTTGTGATAATGCCTTTCACAGCCAATAGACTGTGTAAACAACATACCTCTTTCTCCCATCCTTTTTGTCCCCCACATCCCTATGCACTGATCTTCACTACCAACTCTGTAGTAATGCATTATCTTAATTTTCCATTGACACAATAGCGGTCTGCTTTTCTGAGTTGAACCAAGACAGGATTTTGCAAAGATCTGAGCACATTTATAATCAAGCTAAAGGACTGGAAGTTGTCTCTTGATAGAAAATTAGACCAGCTGCTCAGAACAGATTAGTTCAGACATCAGATCTCCTTTCACATGTTCGAAGTTCACAGTTTCTCTTCCCTAGAACTAAATTAATTAGAGTGGCAGAGGAGCAGGCAAAGGAAGAGCTGTAATATGTGAGGTCTGGTATTTTGGCCAGTACAGTTAAAGGAAATTAAAATATTTTATTGCAGAGCTTGTTTTGCTAACACTGCTGTGTCTCTAAGTGCCCAGATGCATCTGCTCCAGAAGAGCCTGTTGCTGCCTGCCTGTGCTTATCTTCATACTGTAACTATGTTTATGTTGTTTTTCAGTCTTACCATAAAACTAGCTAAGGATGTCACAGTAGCAGTGAGATACAAGTTTAGCTGAGCTGAGATCAAACGCCTTTTGCCAGTTGTCCTCTGTGCAGGCGACCAGATGAATTGTTTAATTTATAATCAGCCTGTTTTTTTGACACTTGGGCAGCAAACAATTTTTGAGTCATTAAATTTGTTGTTCTTATTTGTCTTAATACTCTTGGGATTGTCTGTGATTTTAAACGTCATAGTTGGTGGGCTGTGTAAAATGATATACAGAATAATTATTTATTGATCACTGTTTATAAATAAACTATGATACTTGACCTTGAAAAATTCATTTGAACAACTTCATGTATTGGCTCACAGTTGAAGAGCTTTACTGAAATCACAGCTGATATGGGTACAAGCTATTTCAGTATCATTAGAACTTTCTTTACCTTTCTTTTTTAGGAGTTTGTTGTGCTGTCCAAGAGTTTGATGAATGACCCCATTATGGAAAAAGAAATTGTAACAAAAGCCAAAGACTACATGAAGAAACATCATTCATGGGAAAGTGAAAGAAAAGCCTATGAGAACCTTGTCCTAAGACTCCAGTGAATTGCAAGACAACAATTGATACCCACCAGTCTACGTAAAGCACTGTAATGGAGGATGTACAATTAGATTTGGGTTTCTCTTGGTTTCTTTTTTGAAGAGATAATAAGACATGCATTAATATTCTGTTCAAACATACCAACATCACAGGAGTTGTCTGCTATTCAAACTCAGAATTTATCAAATTCAGCACACTGTTTCTAGTGTACCAGTTCATCACAGACCAGTATCATTTTGTAAGATCATATTGGAGAAGTATACTCTTTGAACACAGTTTTTATTGTTGTAAGGCCTCAAAGGGAGGATTTTTTGTATACAGTGAGCACACCACCACATGGAGCCCACATGACTGTTCTAATCATACTGCATCCTAACCAAACTGCAGCATCAGTTTTCTTTCCAGTTATACCAATCTGAATGTATTTAGGTACATCTGACATGCACATATACGTTCAGAAAGCCAAGATTAGTTACATAAGCAGAGTATAAAATTATTAGGATGAAAGCTTTCTTAAGACTGAAAGATCAACATTTCTACTGACTGAATAATGATCTGCAGTCATATAATGACTGCATAATTGCCAAAAAGCAAACAAGAGTGTTGCTGCTTGAGAAGAGTGAGGAGTATAGGGTGGGTTTTGTACTGCCCTCTGGGTACCTGAACTGCTCTCAGGTTAGCTGATGTGACCAAACTGTCCTGTGCCTGCCTTTTCTCTTAGGACCAGAACAGGAAGGCTGGCACAGCACCTGCAGCTGTACATGGCTTCACATTCCAGAACTGCACAGCACTGCCTACAGCAGCAAGACGTGCTCGCAAACAGAGATATTTTGTTACATGAACTACCTCTTAGTTTGCCAGTTTTGTTGGTACCTCTGTGATTTATTTATTTACTAAAAGATTTATGAGAGCTGTGAAAAGGGAATGGAGGGGGTGCATTTTCAATTTACTATGTATTTTGGTACTGTTCTCATCTGTGGCTTTCAGGATATATTGCAATATACTGTAGCAGGCTATTTTAAAGTGAGACTTACCTGGGTTTTGAAGTCCATACTAATCATTCCTTCCAGCTTGGTGCTTCTGGACATATCTTTGAATCTGTAATTGGTCAAAGGATTTACATTTACAGAAAACAAACAACCAGAAAAGGTAATATTTTTAACTACTTGTTATTAGGAAACTATTTGCTTTGTATAGGCTTGATCCTGCTTCCAATGAAAACCAGTGATATGTTTCCTATTGATGTAATGGCTGTTTTGTCAGAGTTTTCTTTGCGATAATGAAGTCCACTGTGTATTTTAACCTTTCCTCTTTATTTTTGATGTTTTGCAACTGTTGGGACAGTAAAAAAAAAAAAAAGCAATTTGAATGTCATATATTGACTTCTCCAAAATCTCCCCCACCTTTTATTGTAACTGGCTTGTGCTCAGCATTGCCTTCAATAACACAGTTCCTCACGGGCAAATCTGGCCTGGCTTGAAATCCAAGCATTGCTACATTCCCTTTTGAGCACAATTTTCCTAAATATTTCTGGAGTATCCTTTGGCATGCTGGGATGTAAGAACCTGAGCACTAGTTCTCAGTTTAAAAGCCACCAGCCAACATCTACCATTGAACAATTGCTAAGCCTGCAGCTGAATCAGCCTGTTGCGTTTCCCCTGCTGTCTCAGGAGGAGCTGTGTTTCTTTGGACATCTCCATTACCAGTGACTGTTGAGGCCTCTTGTGGGATGGCAGTGTCTCAGTTGGCCACTATATACTGAAGGAGGAACCCCAACAATATGGATTTTCAGCATGATGTATGTGGTGTGGAACTGTAACAGGCAATAAAAAAAACCAAACCCCTATTTAGAGGCAACTGAGCTGACCGCAGGGAGTCCTGTTCCTCTCAAAACATCTCCTCTCAGAAGATCTCTGCCACTGTATCTCTGATATTGGCTTTGATCCTTAGCCCCCTTCCACCCAGAAGACAACCAAGTATTGGCTGTCTTCTGAGAACTACAGATTGTTTAAAAAACCCCAAAACAAATACATAATGTGTGATAGAAGTCTAAGCATTGAGCTAATGGTAAATTATTAGTCATAGTAATGATTAGAAAGCTTTTTCTAAAGCATGATACATTTATAACCAACCTTCAAGCAATTCAATACATTGATCTGGAATTTGTGCTATTTCCAGCAAAACAAAACATGTTCAAGTGAGAAATTTTGCTACACCCTCAGAATGTAATTAACATATGATTTTTCAGGCTGTATTTAATCTATAAATACAAAATCTGCATCTGGGAAACAGCATGCTCATTTGCATGTGATAACCATCACAGAAGCACAAACAACCCTTCTGCAATACATGCATTAAGGAATAAAAAATAGAAAACAACCAAAATAGTGGTGAGCTCAGCCCTCAGGACTGTTTCATAGGCATCAAATGAGGCAGCGTTCATCAATCAAGGGCATTCAGCTTTGATATCATTTATCACTGTGCTTGTGTTCTGCAACGTGAAGCCTGTCTATTAAGGCTAAGAGGTTGGGGCAACAACTGCTAGGGAATTTCACTACAATAAATTGCTATTGAATTTATGTTTTAAATTTCATCCACTCTTATGTTCAGGTCCATAAATATTCAATGAGATTTGCAAGTCCTTGTAAAGAAAGTATTAGACCCATGCAAGCAATTTTAGGTATATCTTTCCAGCAACTTCACTCAAATAGTTTTATATGTAAGAATAATCCTTTTATTGTCCTGCAGCCCTAATTATGGTATTTATCCTCCCCCTTCAAAGCCCCGTTTCTTACCCTAGCAGCTTTTTAAGCAAGGCACAGCTTGATGAGCTACAGATCCAAAAATAGCACTTGGTCTGTTTACAGGAAAAACCTGCATTGTGCATTTACCCCATGGCTAATTCTGTATTTCAGGACCTTAAAATGTAATGTTAATTAATCCAATTACATGGATTTTATTTTGCAATTAATTCTGCCATTGAATTCAGAGGAACTGAATGAAAGCAGTGGACCTGTACAATGGCTTCTACTATGCTGTTCCCTTTCTTGGCACAAGTAGTTCAGAAGTGGAGACAATTTGGTAGTGTGTGGCAAAACCCAGCTAGAGCCTGGGGAGTGTGGAATGATAGCTTCCTGAAGTGGGATTTCATTTTAATTAGCCCTAAAGAAGATATATTCCAGTTTTTGGAGGCTGTTTCTACATTCCCATTACAGCCATAACCAGTGCGTGTGTTAGTTACACTGACACTGTGTTAAGTCTTCCCATTTCAGTCTACTCCCAGGCAAAAAGTTGCTGTTGGCTTAAACCAGGAAGGATTTACCAGCTACCAGCTCCACAGCCTTGGCTCTGCTGTTCTCCCTGCCTTGGCTTCTGCACAAACAGGCAACTACTCTTACTCATTACAGAGGGCCTCCATGGGAAGCAAAAAGCACTGGAGGAAGGAACCTGAGCATGACTGTGGCTGTGAGGATATTACTATTTCAATGTTCTAGAAAAGACTATATCATAGCAGTCTGAGCTCCAAAAATAATTCAATTGATGTGGCACTTTAAGCATCAAATTTTAAATTCATCTTTGAACACAACAAAAGTTGACTTACCACAGTTATTGGGGGTGCCAAGGATTGAAGGACTCCTCCATGTTCAGCCATGGTCATTTTGGTAGCTTGGCTCAGTCAACAGCTTCATTCATCCTTCTGGGATGCCACCTGCAATCTCAGCACTGTGATTTCAATTTCTAACAGAACCTCAGTGCTCCAAATCAGCAAAGGCAGTTGCTTGGTGATCTCAGGGAAACTGGTTTTCATGTTTTGCTATTAACTTTCTTGACATATCAGGACTTAACACAACTGTCAAAAGAAAATGTTAAATAATATATTGGAAGATTTCAAAGTATTTGTGCTCCTTCTGAAAATCATTTACCATCAACTCTTCCTGAGTATTAAG
>JANHGB010046196.1:0-43487 GCA_026283785.1 Coracopsis vasa | reverse complement strand
GGGAAGTTGTGAATGCTCCATCCCTGGCGGTGTTCAAGGCTGAATTGGACAGAGCCTTGGGTGACATGGTTTAGTGTGAGGTGTCCCCGCCTATGGCAGGAGGGTTGGAACTAGATGATCTTAAGGTCCTTTCCAAACCTAACTATTCTATGATTCTATATTTTCGTGGTTTGGTTGATTATTATCAAACTTCAGAGTAATGAGACTTCATTTCTAGTCCCAGATAACACTTGCAGATTCCCCAGCACTTTGTGACCATGGGAAAACTTTGTAAACATTTCACTCCTTCATTTGCACAATGAGGATAATAATAACTATACCATATAAATAAGTATTTTTATGAAAAAAATGCATACAGAGGCACTAAGACTGCACAGTGGTGTGCTTCACAGTGTGTTATTGGGAGATATATTCTTTGCAAATGCTGAGACAGTATTAGATAATAGTAAGAGTTTGAATATAAAATGTTCATCATTATCACCAGTGTTATTATTATTTTATTTGACTGTACAAAAGAAGAGACACGGAAATGAAACAGTATTGATCTGTAGCAATTTACCTGGTCCTAAATCAGGCTTTTGTTTAGCTGTATGAGGAAAGCAGAATGCCTTTGTCCCATCTTTTTAATATGTTTTTTCCTTGAATTTTCTGGGTTTAATGAAATGCAATCAATTTTTAGGCAGTGGCTTGTCTTGCACATCAGAACACTTCGCAAAGTGACGTAAATTATCACCATTGTTGCTGTAAATACAGGTGAGGATAATATATTTAGCATTTTATCACATCTTGTAAGGAAAGAAGAAAGTATGAAAAAAAGTTTACTTTGTGTACTGCAAACTTATTTAATTGCATTCTAGCAACATAAATTACATTGCTACAAAGACTGTAGTTCACTCCAGGTCATTAGGAAGGGTGCTGAACACCGCACTCTTGCTTTTGTCTCCTGTCTGGAAGTCTAGAGGAGCTTTCAGCGGTGGCTTTCACATGGGTGGCATTGTTCTGTCTGTTAGTGTGCAAAATATATTTTCCAGTATAACAGGACATATTTTTGCTTTTGTGATCAATATTGAATCTGAGGAACAAAGATGAAATACGTGTTTCCCTTCTCCCACATTTCCCCATCCTGTATTGTATTCAAGTTTTTTTATCCACCTTAATGCTTTGCTCTTACCTTTCTTGAATTGCATCTATTTATTTCAAACCATTTTCTACTCTATTAAGATCATTTTGAATTCTAAAGATGTTCTTCAGTGTACTTACAGCCCCTCCCAGCTTGGCATCATCTGCAAAATTAATTAAATTAATTAAATTAAAATTAACTGAAAGACTCCCATTGACTTCAAGGGGCATTGGCGTGAATCCAGACTGTCTTACATCTTTAAGAAGTGGTTCAAGGGAAATACACTTATTGCTTTACAGGTCGTTTTTGTAAGCAGGAAGACAGATGCATGCTGAATAATTCAGGGTCATCACTGCTGACTGAGAGAGATTTAACTAATTTGTCAAAATAATGACTTTTGTTCACAGTGGGGAGTAAGTGGTTTTGGATTATTTCTATCCCCAGAGAGACACTGGAGGAGCATGGGTTTAGATCTGCGCCATCACGAGGGGCTTGTTTAGAGATGTAAAATGAAAGGTAAGCGTCAGTAGCAGTGGTGTTTGTAGATGGTGGGAGACATGTTAGAATGATGAAGGTGATACTTTACTTTTAGCCTGATGGAAACAGCACTGCTACCCAGTCTGTGGAACACTTGGGAATGCCAGGATCACACCTGTCCTGGTCCTGGCTTTGGCGGTGTGTACACATGCACGCATGCATGCATACACACACACACACACATATGCATGCACCACTTGATTCATTGCTGTTTCCCCATTAAAAAGAAATCAGAAGGCATTGAGAGCGTGGCGTCTTCCTTAAATGAGTGCAAGGAGAGCAAGTCCCTAGCAGAGGGGGAAAGGACAGACAGCCCTAATCTTGGTTGGTAACAAGCAAGGTGCAGAGAGGGGTTTGTTAAAAGGAAGTGTATCAGGCAGTGACAGCCCTAGCCATGCCAGTCTGCTGCAACTCATGCAAGTATGGCCACAGTCTGACCTCCATGTGTCACAACTTACTAGTGTGAGGGGTGATGAGCTCACAGCCATGTACCATTGTGCAGTCCAGCTTGGGAACTCATTTATCTTCAGTTCTTCAGAAATAGGCAACTGGAGAAAGAGACGGGTGTGTTAGTGAGTCAAGTGAGGACAGAAATCCCCTCATTGCTCAGCACTTCAGCCCACTGCTCCAGTTGGGAAGGATGTTCCCGTTCCAATACAAACTTTGCAGTCACTTCGACAGCAAGTGTTGTTTGGAAAACATTCCCTGGCATTTTGGCCTGTCCATGTTGCTTGATGCCAGCTTTCATCTGGCATTTGTTTATTATGGCTGCTGCTCTGCTGTTGGGGCACAGTCCTGCTTAGATATATGCTTCTCTGCAAGTGATTTTTGGCTTAAAAAGGCTTAGGTCTCTTTGAGAAATTTTTCATGCTTTGCTATTTCGTTATTTTCTCCAGTCACTGCAAGGTGCTGGCCAACTTTCCAGAGCCTGGCATGCATGCATGAGTGTATGTATATTGCAACAGATTTCTCCTTTTTCCTCTAAGTGATAATGGTGGATGTCTGAATACTTGCCAGAGGAACAGAACTAGGCTTTGCCTGTACAAACTCAGTATCAGAAAGAGAACTGGATCTTTAAGACTCTTTGAAGTCATCCTGTTACCAAGATTGAAATCTCTTTGTTCCTGTAGCTCTAAAGCCTGCCATTGCTAAACACATGTAATCTCCTTTTCCCTGTGTTGGAGTGACTGAAATGCAGTGCCCTTGCTCAGGATGGTGTCTAAGTTACACAGGTAATTTCAGCAGCAATAGGTCATTGTTCTATTAAGTACTAGCTGAGACATGGCTAAAATGAAGGAGCTGCCTGCAGATCTGTGCTTGTGGGACACTGAAGTCTGAGAGCACTGAAGAGTTCAAATTCCTCTCCTTTCATCTTGGTATTCTCTTCTCACTGCAGGGTCTTTTCGTTCACTTCTGTGTGACTCTCACCTCCTTCAAGTCTGCGGAGGTCTGGTCTCATACATGGCTTAGGTCAGATCAGTTCTCAGTGGTGCCCCTAATTAAAATTTATGTATAACCCATAACTCTTTTGGAAAGAAATTAGAAGAGCAGGACACTTCTTGTCTGAGGGCAGAAGTCCTGGCCCTTCTATGGCAGAATGAAAGCTTACCAGAGTCAGAGAAAAGTCTGAGGTTTGAATGAAATTCTTGGGCAGAAATATTGCATCCTTAATGCTCCAAACACTAAGATTGTCCTATGAAATAGAAAAGTGCTATTGTCTCCACTTAATGGATGATAAATGGCTCTACTAAAGACTGGATCTTTGACCATGCAAATCCAATTTGCTGCTGGAGGGATAGAGACATGACATGCCTGCAATGTCTATGGCATGCCATGGCCTATGGCACAGAGATGCCCAAGCTAGTGAGTCTACCCAATGCTATACTCTATGTAACAAGGTACAGAGCTAAATCGTGGCCACAGCACTGTGCATACGTATCTATTGCTTTTAGTGCTCAGCTGGTTAGATATGTTGTAAATCTCTATAGATCTCCCAGCTTGAGGACTGGCATGCCCATAGTGCAGGTGCACCTTGCACATGTGGTATTGGTAGAGGAACCAACATAACCAGGTCTTCCCAGTCCCATGCAGTAGCCTTCACCACTCTCCTGCTGTCCTTCCTTTATGGCTGTTTTTGTCAAGAACACAGGCCAAACTTTATAATCCATTTGCAAATGTCAAAGTGTCATTTCTGAGTCTTCAGTAACCACCTGTCGCTGCACCACGAGCTGCATAATTAGAACTGACAATCCCTGTCTAGAGATTTCTTGGAAACTGGAAAAATGAGAATGTTGTCAAAAGAAAAAAGAGCAGTGCTTCCAGCCTGCAGTGCAGTGATGGAGATGAAAGATGAGTGAATCCAAGGAGGCAGAGAATGTATCAGCCCAGTGCCTTTTTCTGACTAGTTTAGAAGTCAAAAATGGTCTATAAAGATTTACATTTCTCTTATAGCCTTAAAGAAAATGTATTTTAAGCTGGCTTCTTTATGTCTCTTCTCTTTGCTGGACCAAACTAGCAGCAAGTTTCATAGCAGTTATGCTTAAAACCACAGTAAGGGTGGTAGTTTCATTTTGCTTCAGTTGATTGAAAAGAGCTTCTATATTTTATTCATTTTCTAGTTTTTGAGTAGTTTTCCATAAAATTACGAAAACCCTGTAAAAGAGGATCTTATTTTTTCTAACAGAGAGAAAATACATTTAATTGGAGTCAGTGTTAGATCATGCCGTGTTCTCAATTCTGAGTAACAGATACAAATCTCAGAATAAGATATGAATATTCTGTAGGTGATAAGTGACTTTCAGTGGCCTTTAGTGCTCAGATTTGGGAATTGAGCTGGGGATCTCCTGAGTTAGGAGCCCAGTCTGAACTAGGGGAGCTGAAGCACCGAGCTTGCCCAGCCGTGGGATCTTACACTGTGCAGCAGGGCGTGCGGAGGAGCTGCGGTGCACACTACTCGGCACATCATGCATACTTCTGTCCTGGTTTCAGCAGTAGCAGTCATTCCACTTCCATCCCACCTACACCCTCAAAAGCAGCGTATATGTAATAGTCATTTGAATTTGCTGGTGAAGGAGAGCTCTCCTTTGCACTTGTACAATATATCAAAAATGACCTGGTAGGGATAAATGAGAAATGACTGGAAATGTGTTTCAGGGTAATGAAGAGAAAACCAGGAGTTCTTTAGAAAGACAGGCTTGTTAACATAATTGTAATGTATGTGATGGCGGTGCCAAAAAAGAAAATTCAACATAGCCAATGGAAATACTGTATTAAGCAAATATTGTAGAGATTCAGACAGTCCAATCCTTACATCTGCTTATGTGACGATCCTGCAAGGGTATCACCCCAAAAGATAAAAGGTGCCACAGCTGCTGAGCCACAGGAAGATGCCAAGAGGGTGGCAGCAGTGTGTGTGCCAACAGCAAAAGTGTGGAGCTCCCACAGGTAGTGGGGTCAGGGGAACTCCTCGCTGCCACAGCAGAGTCTGCCCTGGTTTGGAGTAACAGGGCACTGTGGTAGGAGAGCCCAGGATTTTGGGAATCATTTCTGGGCTGGATCACACATATACTGGGAAAACTTAGGCATGTGTTCTGATCTCTCTGTGATTCAGCTCTCTATTTCAAACAATAAATAGAAGTCTGATTCCCTGCCTTGGTTAGATGTCGTAAAAGCTGTATGAAGGGAACATCACTGGGTACAAGGGGCCTCGTCTCTGACTGTAGAGTGTTGCCTACAGTATGTTGGATTTGGTGATTATCAAAGGGGAGTGATCTCCACATTGCTGAAACCATGCCTCATTGAGGAATAACCTGGTGGATGCCAGAGAGAATTACACACATACCTTCTGTGATCAGCATATGAGGGAATAAAACACATATCTGGTAAATTCATCCAAATATAGATTTGTTGCTTAATATAGGACAAAGCAGTATAAAATCAGTATTATGGTAGCCAATATAAATATTTTTGGCCATTTGTGAATGAGATTTGATGACTTTAGCTGAATTGCAGGTGGGATCGCTTGTGGAGCAGAAAGGAGTTGGCGGGGATTCTAGTTTCCTGTAGACAAGGGGAGTATAAAGTATCTTAGATATGACAATTAGATGCTTTGCACACCTAGTTTTACTGTCATAGTAATAATAGACAAAATCAAAGTTACTGACTGCAGATTAATGCTGCTGGTTCTTTCATTTCACAGTCTGGGTCTGACATCAATGTTTTGATTCTGGACTGTTCCAGCGTGCTGGCAATGCTGGGGAACGGTGGGACTGCTTCACACTGGCACTGCCAGCATTCCTTTGCCACTACTTTTTGCATGTGGAGAGATTCAGCATCTCCTGAAGTCCTGCAGCTGCCCTGGGAGAATACAGGAATTCCATAAAATACCTTGCCTTCCTGTGTGTTTGGTCAGATTCATGGTGCACACAGTTCTGTCTGTTTTCCTCCCAGCTGCTCCCAAAGGCGCGGGTTTGGCATACAGTATGAGCAGCCCTTGGAACAGGCTGTTTCAGGCTGTGTGCAGTCAATCACCGTCCTCTCTCCAGCATTGCTTCACTGACTGGATCTGACAAATAAGACTGACCATCCTCTTTGCAGTGTGGTTATAGTGTTTAGTCTGTCTGATTTGGCACATTATTGATCTGCTCTGCTTCACTTGGAAGTCAGGTATTTATTACCCACAAACAAGCAGCCTGTGTGTCTCCTTCCTTTTCCTGAGTGTGAGGCAGAGTTGTTCTATTGTCGTTACCCCTCTTTAAGCTCTCCTGGAAGGAGGGTAGAAATGCCAGTCTTAGTTTAGTAATAAAACGTTTGGGGTATTGGATGTGTTCGTCATTCTTCTCCCTCTTTGCTTTGATGCCTGCAGTGAGTGATACAGTGAGTGTTACAGGGTGCATGTGGTTTTCCGATCAAGAGAGAAACACGGAGATGTAGCTTAATTAGCATTGGCAAGAAAGTGTTGACACATTCATTACTAACAATTGTGGCTTCTAAAATCTAAAGCACGAGGTGGTGGGTTGAGTCCAGCAGCTTTCTGGCTAGTTGTCAGACAGTACTTGCCTGTCTAAAGCTCTCCTGCATGACAGTGCTGACATTCCCATGTCCCATTGACTTAGAGGCACAGACACCAAAGCCATCTCTCATTCTTTTGCTTATCCTGTGCTGGCAGGAACACCACTTGCTGCACATCAAGAGCAGCAGGTGGACAGGAAGTCAACACCTTCCTTTTCCAGCTGGAAAACAGGAATTGCAGCCTAGCCAACAGCAAGTGAGGGACGGCCGTAGCAGCAAAAGGAGTGGAGAACTGCAGGGGTGAATGGAGCCATTTGATTTCTCTTTGCATTGCCTGCTTGCCAGGGACACAGCTTCATCCTTAACGCCATGTCCCACAGAACTGTATTGTGCCCTTGGTGTGGCTGTGATCAAGTGCTGGTGCAGGTGAAAAAGTGAAGGACTGTCCTCTAACTACAGACAAGCAAGAGAAAGCAAGAGAAAGATGTACTTGTGTAACCCTAGCACCTGAGCTCACTCTTGTTTCTTTAGATTAAGCTTTGCAAAATCCCTGTAAAACAAGGGGATAGTATCCTCATTTTACAAATACATCAAAGGGAGATTAAAGCCCAGATTCTTAAAGAGACTTAACCACCAAACTCCCCTTGAGTTAGTGGGAGATAACCATTCAATATGCTTGAGAATATGGATCTCAATAAATTACACACAGTCATCTAGTAAGTGTGTGATGGAGTTGGGAATTAATCCCAGACTTTGAGAAAGCCTGTTCTGTGCCTTTACTTTCCTTTCTACAGATGAGAATAGCACTATTCATTGTGCTAAAGGTACTCCAGGTTTCATATGATTGGATTTTAATTGAGCAGAGTTTCATTGTGAAGGTTTTGGGTTGATTTGTGGCCCCAGTTGATTATGGCTTATAGGGGAAAATTTGGCACAATATATTCCGTCAGATTTGTAGCTCTGTAAAACAGCTTCATGAAATTATGCTGATTTCCCAGGAATTTAATCTCTGACAGAAAAGGATGCTAGCAGGTTCCTGTTGTGTCAAAGAAACATCTTGTTTGGACATTTTCAAAATGAAATGTTTTGATTTTTCATTTTAAAATAACATTTTTTCTTGATGTTATGGTATCTTTACATAATTTTAATCATTTGAAATTGAAATGAAACCGCATTTCGTGACCCAAAAATTAAACCAAATGTAGGTGTCTTGAAAGCCCTCTTGAAATGAAGCATTCATCCTCCAGGCAGTTCTACTGCCTGTCCCATAGGAGAATCCCATGTGCTCTGGGAACACGTCATCCCAGGTGGCTCCTGGCTGTCATGTGCATCACAGCAGATTGGGGACGAGGATGAAGCTCTTTCCAGACTGCAGTTATTCCTTAGGCAGGTACTTAGGTGTGGTGTGTAAAGGGGGTTAGTGATGTGTCCGTAAATGACTGCGTGGCAACTGCTCTTCTCTTACTACATCCTTGACAAATGTGTGGATTCTGTGCAGATCAACTGTGTAGAGATAAATTTAACTGTTCTTACTGTGGAAATGAGTGCAAAAACTATATGGAAGGGAAAAATCCACCAAAGTCTTGTGCACCAAATCTCTATTTAAAAAACCCAAAAGGTGATTCCTGAGGAGACACTTTCAATGAGGGGATTTCTCAGTTGGTAACACCAACACACTGCAAACATTGTGTCAGATCCATAACTTCACAAAGTAAGTATTAAACTTGCAGCTAGAATTGAATGTTTACACAGAATTGTAAGTCCTTTTAAAACGTGCCATTGCATATTGCACTCAGGTGCATCAATATTATATTGATGTTTGCCACAAAGCTATAGAACAAACTAAAGAATTTCATATAAATTAATTTGTATCAGAGTTCTCTTAATCAATGTCCACTATGATGTGCTTCAGGTGGATAAGTGCAGTAAAAAAACATTTTTCATTTGCTAATACCTATTTACTGCTGAACTTCCTCTGAAGCAGTGCTAGGTGTGTTTCCATGATGACACTCTGGAGATGCCTCACAGGAAATAAGCTCTTAAGACCCTTAGAAACTAAGGGAGACATTTGTCTCTGGGCAAAAAAGCAGATACAGATGTGGATTGCAGCATTTTTTGGTGTCATGCTGCATTAAGAAAAACACTGCAGGAAAGTGTGGACGCTTTGAGGGTGAGGACTTTCAAATCTGAGAGCACCTTCTGGTTTTTCTGACTTTAGAGTTCAGGTGTGTCACTTGTCACCTCTAAAGGAGGCACAACCTTTCTGCGCAGAGCAGAGAACCAGTAGAAAAGGATGATGAGGAATAAAGCCTTGTGAACTCAGCTCATCATTTGGCAACTATTTTGGCAGATATTTCAATACTTACAGTCAAAATTCAAAATATTTAAAATTAAGAAGACCTTATGTAGTGTACATCCCCCCACATGGGGAAGGCTGTCAAGGTGATGCCAGGTTTAAAGTCTGTCTGGAATCCAGTCATTAGGGTTCAAGACAAGTCATTCTCCTTTCAGCAGCTGTGGAGCAGCCTGGCTTGAGATGCTCACCCTGCTGAACGTACAAGTCACTGGCTGAGGAAAGGGAAGAGCATCCCTAAACTTGATGCAATATCCATTTGCCTTTACTGTTTCTTCCTGGGGGGAAAAAATAAAAATCATCTTTTCTCTGCAACACAGGAGGTGCTTTAATTATTCCTCAAGAGCAGCTGTTCAGTGGTTGTTCCTAATTCCAGCAACATCCAGGGTAGTTAACGGCTCTGCTGCTGCCGTCAGGTCTGAGGACAGAGATTTCTCAAACTCGGGGTCCTCACAGACTCCGAGGTTACTTTTTGGGACATACAGTGGGCTTAGGGCTGATCTACCCCCTGCATTGCTTCTCCGTTATAGTAATTTATCTCTGCCTTGCATCATTTCAGGCTGGATTCAGTTATCACAGTAACGAATCTCACTCCAGCATCACGGGTTAAGTGCGGGTGATTAAAGGTGACTCCACCTCCCCCGAGTCATTTATAAGTGACTTATAGAGCTAATAATGGCCTCATCCTTTGGTACCTTGGTACACAGCTTGTGTTCTGGAGTCTTTTATAGCTCAAATGAGCTGATTTTGCTTATTTATTTCCCTCCTCATTCAATTTTAATGGTTATAAGAGACTCCCCCATTCTTCTTCTGACAGCAGTGATTTAGGCAGGGCTCATTAACATAACTTACGTTACTAAATATCGCCATTTATGCTGGTAGACGAAGGAAAATGTGTGCAGTGCTAAATCAGAGGAGATCCCATGAGTGTGCCAAGGTGGCAAGGCTTTGTTTGAAGCATATATTATAAAAGAAGAATGCTTGTATGGGGGAAGGATCACTTACAGAACATGCACAGGGGACCAGAGTCCCAGAGTGGTTTTGAAATACAGATTTTACATGGAAATATCAGACACTTTCCTAATAGGCCACCCTTGAAATGCCTAAATCAGAACTGCTCTAGGTGCATCTTATTTTCAAAGACTTATTAGCTGTGACTTTGTAAGAGTTCTACAGAATTACTGTAGCAGAAAAGCAGTTTCCTGTGAGGGTTTTACCATTATCCCATGGGAATTTAATGATGATAATGTGGTGTGAAAAGACTATTAAAGCTATTTCTGAGAGCTAACAGTGAAATGCTGGGTACCTCTTCTGGGAGTTATGATGTACATTCCTCTTACCCTCCCTCCCATTAGATCTTTGGGTTCTATTCAGCCCAGAGCTAACATGGAGTTTATGGGACCAAAGGAATAGTCTGCCACACAGATTCATATCTACCATATACAGCCTCTGCAAAAGGGTAATGGGAAAAGCAGTAAAATCCTTTTAGGAAAGGGATGGGAATAATGTTCACTGGAGAACTGGATGCCAGGAGGTCAGTGGGATATGGATTGTGTGTGATCTATGAGGGGCCTTATTGCTTCTTTCCATGTTTTTCCTAGGCTGGCTGAAGTCCTCCTAATACAAGACTTCAAAGCATTTAGTGTTTTGTTCCACAGATAGTCTAGCAAACGGTGAAATAAAATAAGAGAATCAATAAAAACTAATTTCTCTTGCTTGTGATGGCACCTGAAGAAAGTACAGAATGTGGGATGCTTTAAAGGACAGAGCTGACTTCTTTTCAAGTAACACAAACAGGCTTTAAAGTAAACATTAAAAAATTTTATCATAAAAAGGTTTTTTATTATAAAAAAGTATTTTATTATAAAAAAAGTTTTATATTATAAAAATATGCCTTGGACCAGCAATGCCCCCCTTCTTTTCTGGTCAGTATTTGTTTGCCAAGGAAACAATCCTGCTTTAAAGTGACACAGCCACATCATTTTCACAGTTGCAGGGCGATCAGCTGAGTTTTGGGCTCAGTTTTGGGGTACCCCATGTAGAGAGTTGCTGAAGGAATTTACAGCGAGGATTTTGTGGAAGGAGGCAGCAGTGACTTAACTCTATTCCCGCTTCTGACAATAGGACTTAGGGTTTGAATTAAATGCAATGCTGAGCTCATTTGAAATACTCCACTTTGCACGTTCTATAGTAGTGATGATTGAACTCGACACCCAGCTTGCCAGAAGCCACGTGTTCGGTACAGACATGGCGCACTTAGAAATCTAATTCCTAATTCTGTGCTGTGCTGGCAGTAAGGAATGGGCCCCTGCCCTCTGCTGCCCTGGTGCAGGGAGATGAGATACATGTATGTGACTCAGAGAAAGCCGAGTTGTTCACCGAAAATGAGGTGGAGCTGCAGGAGCCAAACGAAACCCAAAGCACTTTTATAACCTACCAAGTTCATGCCCCAAAAAAGCCATTCAGATCCCAGTTCCCTCAAGAGATAAAAGTCCCCTGTATTGAGAGGATTTCTGGAGCATCTTGTGAGCGCTAAGTACAGCTTCCCTTAATTAATGGCAGTCAGCTCAGCGTGGTTGTGTGAAAAGAGCCAGTGACAGAAAACCCAGAAAGATTTCAGCAAGGGAGCACACCACCAGAAGGGCTTAATGGCATTATAATGCCCTTGAATTATAGTGATCACAACACAGAGAGATGTATCCCAGCACTACATTAGCAGTAAAGGAAAATCTCCTCTTTCGCTCTTGAACCCTTGTCACCTTCACTGAAAACTGAGTTGCCATCCTTGAGATACCAATACTCAAAGGCAGGAGGAAAGGAAAAGAAGATGTAGGTGGGATTGCTGGATTTTGGAAAGAAAACAAATTGGTTTTCCCCACAAATTTCCTACCTTGCTCCAGCCATTTGTAGGTCCCCTCTTGCATTTTATAATGTGTTTAATAGTTTTCTGAAATCTGTCACTGTGGAGACCAAGCTTTTGCAACCCCATAATTCCCTTAATAGCTCACTGTCGGGGAGCTGTTGTTGATTTAGTGCAGGCCCTCTCTTTGGCTTGCTCATGCATCCAAGGGTATGTGCAGTGGCTCCATTCATGCGTTTAATAAAGTTGAACCACCGTCGTTGCTGTTGTGTGTGGTGAGGCGTGGAAAGCAAGGACTGGAGAGCAGAGAGGAGGGCTGGTACTTAAAGGCTGTTTATGAGAATTAACACTAAAGAAAAGGAGCTGCTTGACATAGCAAGGAATTGAAATCCATTACAGGTTGAAAAGGAGACGTGGGCTCAGAAAAGGCAGTGGGAGCAGAAGCTTCTCTGTGCTGCCTCCATCAACATTAACATGGAGAAGGTGTGCGAGGGGGAACCCACCACTCTCTCTGCCTGTGTCAGCCCTGAGGACTGCCCAGAGGTTGTCAGCTGCTGAGCTGCAATGGATGGTCTGTGCTCATGTGCAGATCTGTCCTGCAGAGGCTCAGCTGAGTCCCACCAAACTCATTTCACTAAATATTCACTCATTTCCAACAAACAGCTTAGAAAATTCAAAGGAGATGGAGAAACTCAGTTTTTCTTCTTTCTCTACATCTTAGTCTTTCTCTTGTGCTGGAAGATGGATTGTTCGGATGTGTCTGTAGTAACACGGACATGGCTAATCTGCCTTTCTATTGATGACCTGTTTCTGAATGTCCTGGCCTGATTTACAAGAATGTACTGTACTCTGCACCATGTTTTGCTGTTCCTCTGTTAGGACTGCACGCAAACTGCAGTGAACAGTGATGCTTATTCATTCAAAGAGTGAAGGGCTGGCTGGGAACCGAATGAGCTCATAGTTGTTGCCGTCTCCACTTACAGAAAGGAAAACAGCAGAAATGGGTATCCCAAGTGTAGTCATTCTTTTCCTGACCCTCAGTTTGTTTTATAAATCATAATCCTGAAAGCACAAGGTCATGGTATTTATTGAATCATTCATATAGTAGGTTTTCAAGGATGGATTCTTTTTTTAACTGTCTTTTTCTGTAGTATACCCTGATAAAATTGGAACTGAGATCTGTTTGCCTGCCAAAGTTTCTTTCTCTTGCTATTCCTTGAGCTTTAATGAATTTAAAATCTGAGAGTCTGAGTCCCATCTCTTGCTAGCATAATACAGCAATTACCTCTGTTACATGGGAGAGTCTCAGCCTTTTTCCAGTCCCTATGTTCTGCTCTTCACACACACAGAGTCTAATAAAAACAACAGCCAAATCCCTCCTGTGCTACCTATGGATGCTTTAAAAGCCACTGCTCAATGCAGAGCAGAGACATGGAGGGGAGGCTGAATGGGTCTGCTTGGGAGAGGGCTCCCAGGGCTCAGCCCTCTTCTCTGCAGTGTTTGGAAACATCCCCCAACTATGGTTTTCATACTGCAAGACAGTTTACCTGTTACCTCAGATCACTAGGAGATGGTTTCAGTCCTAGGTTGCTCACCCATGGAGACATTTAATTGCCTGATGTGTTAACTAGCTAATATTCAAGGATATGAGGTGTTGCTGGCTGGAAGCAGAGGTGATGAGGAAGTCACGCTGAAAGCTATTACCTGGCCCCATGCAACATTAAAGTAAATCCCTGTCTTCAGGCCATTCACTTGTAGGTATGGTGCAGCTTGCAGAGCACAGAGACAGGTGAAGGACCTCAGGGCAATCAGCTCCCAGGCAAAATGTTTTCCTCAGGGCCACTTTGCCTGCAGGCTTGATTTGTTGCTTCGCAGGTGGGAATCAGCACTTTGAGGCTCTGCCCAGTTTTAATTCTCACTGGCATCCCAGTGAAACAGGAGAGGTAGGAAGCAGTAGACAGGGGTTATTAGCGCATTGGAGAGTTGTCTGGTCTGAGGAGAGCACTTAAAATACAAAAAGACAACAGGGATAAATGCAGTGCCAGCAAGGAATAGATGATTTCCACTTACCAAGGTACCCCATGGGGTGAGAGAAGGAGAAAATGTACCAGGTACTGTCTGAAGGTCTTCTGACTTCCTGCCCATCAGACAGACTGTTAGACCTTGCAGGTGGGAAGTATGATGTAGTTCTAACCCTGAAAAGACTACACTTAAATTAGTGTGCCTTCTGCAAGGATGCACGAATAACGTCTGCTCTCTTGCTGCTGCCCAGACATGCTGCTCCCAGAAGGGAAATGTGCTTATGCCTTATGCTTATGAAGCTTCTCCTGGAGTTTTGCAGAGTCTCTTCTTCCTCAGCTCAGGCCAGTTTGGATGAGCCACAGGCCCCAGCTGGAGCGGGATTGTCTGTCCTCAGCTGCCTCCTGTGAAGTCGTTTCCCTGCATTGCACACCCGATGCTCTGAGGCTTTTTTGACAGCAACTAGGTTTTATTTCTGTGCAACACAATGGAATTGGATCCTCACAGGAGCTGTTAAGAGCTAACGTAAAACATGCTAAACACGAGAAAATCCCCAAAACCATAATTCTACCTGTGAATAAACTCCTTACCTTCCTGCTGAAACCAATGGCTACTATAAGGTATTGACCTTAGAACAGCCATTACTTGCAAGAGTCATGATAACCTTTTTTGGAACATAACCTGTGCTCAGACAAGCGAGGATGGAAATGGATTTGCTGTGGATCTGCCTGTAAGGGGGGTTGTTGTTGTTTAAAGATAATAATATTAGGAATGCAAATTATCCTATGAAAGCTGGTGATATTTAAATATGATTTAAATTCATTTAGTATTCAAACAGAAAAGGAGAAAATGGCATTAAATTCTGATGGGGATGAGACTATGCATTCTGGAGTTGGAAATATTAAATACATCTGCAGAATGGAATAGAAGGTCTGGATGGTAATAGATTGTGAAAAGAGTTCAGAGTTTTAATAGATCATTCCTTCAGATCATCAGCACGGTAAAGTGGTAGTTAATAAATTATTAGACGTGTACATTTACTCATATATTTTAACCAGCTGTAATGAACAGGTCCTGTCAGCTCACCTAGATCCTTGCAATAGCTGCTAAATTGCTTGAGTGAGATTTAGTAACTCTTGGCAATATTGATGTCCAAAACTGCAGGTAATAAATAAAATGACATCAGGACCGGCTTGAGCAGAACATTGTGTAAGACTTGTGTCAGGCTTGCAGCTGAGGTGGTGTTTGGCATCAGTGAACACCACTGGGCATCAGTGAGCTCTTCCCTGTGATTGGTTTTTGGTTGATGTGACCAGCTCATGCCCTGGCGCATGTAATGGGACTCCTGAAGAACCTTTTGTCCCAGTTTGGGCTTGACTAGAAAAATCTATTCCCTACTCAGTTTTGTATACGGGCAGTTACCTGTTTCTCCCCACAGGTATGTGGTATTCTTTGGGCTGCACGCAAAGTAAAGGAGGAGGACGATAGAAGAATCTGACTGAGCCATGGGGAGAGGACTATCCTAGTGTTAGAGTGGCAATTAAGAACAGAATGAAGCTGTTCTTTTATCTCAAATTAAACTAGAAAATGTTTATAGCAGAAAAAGCCTGCCTTTTAAAATGATGCCAGATTATACAGGCTGTTAAGGGGTAATGCCAGTCACCTTTTTCATTTTTCCTAGGTGTCCTCTAAACTTGGAACTGCTTTAAACCTGTATCCTTTCTCTTTCTACCACTCACTTTCCCAGCATGTGGTGTACTTTATAATTTGTGAAGAGACTCACTAATTTCTTATTCTTTCTCCTTTCTTCAGGTTTCTGACAGATGTGACTATGTCTTTGTCAATGGGAAGGAAATGAAAGGCAAAGTGAATGTCATAGTTAATTTCACTTACCAGCATCTGAGTGCCCCTTTAGAAATGACAGTCTGGGTTCCTCGTCTCCCACTGCAGATAGAGGTCTCTGACACAGAACTAAATCAGATCAAGGGGTGGAGAGTCCCCATCATCTCTAATAAGAGGTAGGTTTCATTAGAGGATGTTCATTCTGGGATGTGCACTTGCCAAAGTCCTGTCAGGGCCGGTGGATCTGAACATGCTTATTTGGCGTTAATGCAATTCCGGTGTAAATTTGAAGGTCAAGCAGACATTTATTCAATAGGCTCCTGCAGTGGACTTATGAGGGAAGTGAAGATGCAGGTTGCATGATCCTACATTGGAAATCAATTTCCTTGTGTAGTGCTAGCGATTAGGATGAGAAGAGCCGATTGGCCATCAGGTAGCAGGAAGATATCAACAAGGACCAGCTCTGGCAAGGCTGGTTGTTCTGCAGCCTGGTTCGCAGGTCCTGCCAGTTAATTTATTCATTGTCAATGGTCACAACTAGTACATACTTGTTTCATATCACTGTAAGGTCCAGTGGCACTGATCAGTGTCTCGGAGTCAGGACACTGGTAACTAGAGCTTTAAAGATTCTGTTCATGCCCACAGGTCAGTGGTTTGTGAATAACAAGACAGAGGATGGACGTAGGCAGATCTAGAATGTTTATGTCTGTTGTCAGTGTTATTAAGAACAAATTGATAAAGTAGGTACTTGCTATTCCCACCTACCTATGAAGACATCATTTATTACCAGGGTTCTGTTAATATCACAGCAAAGAGACGGGGATCTTGATGGAGACATGATTTCAACCTGAATGGCACACAGGAAGAGGAGATTCCCATGGCAACGCAAAGATGTTTATGAAAAGATCCAGAAAGAAAAAATGTGGGAAGGTCCTGAAAGTAAGGACTTAACGTGGAAAATACTGAGAGATATTTGGAGAGGACAGTGTGGTACCAAAGTTAGCAGGACAGTTGGTGGTTTCAGCAGCTGTTTTCAAGATCTAGGCAGCCTGGAGGTCTCAATTATGAACAAGGAAAATAGGATTAAAGTGGGGGAACCTGGCTGACTTCAGAAATGCACTGAAGGAAGCAGCTTCAGCAGAGCAACCAAAGGGGGCAAAGGCCCCTTGTTGAAGCAACTCCCAGCACCAGTTTAAATTACTTTTTCATTTGTGGTGTCCTACCAGACCAGCCAGGGACAGCGATGATGAAGAAGAGGATGAACGCAAGGGAAGAGGCTGTGCTCTTCAGTACCAACATGCAATGGTGCGAGTCCTCACGCAGTTTGTAGCTGAAGCCTCAGACCCTGGTGGCCAGCTGAACTATTTACTGGGTTCTGACTGGCAGATTGACATTACCGACCTTGTGAGTGACTTCATGCAGGTGGAGGAGCCAAGAATCGCTAAGCTGCAGGACGGACAGGTTTTGATTGGGCAGGAGCTTGGAATGACAACGATTCAGGTAGGGAAAACTAATTACTTATGCCTTTTCCTCCATTAACCCTCCACCTTGGGAGCTGAGGTGTACAGCAGCTTCTTGCATTAGCAACAGAATGGAGCAGAATTGCAGCAAGGACTGGGACACAAAGAGATGGTTTTCTTTTATCTTGTGCCCCAAAGTAATGTAGATTAAAGTTCTGGTTAATTTTGTCTAAGGGTGTTTCTGAACCTGGAGCTAGTATATGGGCTATCACAGTGCAGCTGGTGAAACAGCTCAGTCTTCTCAAAGCCTACATTGACACAGCAAAGGTAAAACAAAAATTAACTAGTGCTGGTTGAGGATCTGATACTGGAATATAAGTCCCCTCGGATCAAATCCCTGCACACCTGGCAAGCTCAAGGCATGTGTTATAGAATATAAATGTTAGGGTATATTTCAGAATATGCACAAAGCAATAATAATCATTGGCACTTCTAGAATGATGTTCAGAACACTGACTGAGAGTGACAACTATGTTATGTTCTCCAGGGGTGCAGATTTAGCTTCATCAGTTTCAGCTAATATGGCTAAGACTATGGCCTGTAAGTACCACTGTATATGTGGCTGTACACTCTGGAGTAACTCACAGACATATGTGTGTTATGTCTGAAGTAACAGGCATAGTGAGTTACTATGATGCATAGTAACTCACCTGATGATATGCATCATCTCATTGGCAGCTTTTCACATGCTGTGGAAAGAAATAGTAGCCTAGAAAAGGGAGTCCCAGAAGAGAAGGAAAAAATAAGAGAGATTAATTAAAACTAAGAGAGAGGTTACAAATTAGAAAACGTGTTAACGAGCACTGGAACAGGGGAGAGAAATCTAACTCTGCAAACGTACTCAGCATCTCCGACTGTCTTACCAGAACACAACCACCGCACTGTCAGTAACGGAGGTTGTCAGGGCTGCAGAAATGGGATTCGAGACTTTTGACTTTCTGCAAAATCTGCAAAGGTTTTCTGAATGACTTTCTAAAGCTCTGGGACTTCAGTGCTCCAGCAGATGCACAGAAAGCTGTGGAGAGAAAAATCTGAGGGACAAAAACCTGAAAGCAAGTTACAGTCAAAGAATGCTGCTTGTAAACTGCTTCAGATATGCGTGGTACCCTGTATGGATCATTAAATTCAACTTGCTTCCTAATGAGCATCTTTGGATGTCAGGTATCGGTGCCCTGACCTCCCTGCACATTTTTTTTAATCAAAACAAGTTTTCTATGTCAATTTTGATTACAATACCATGAGTGGTTATTGCAGCAATAGATCAGCCTTTATTTCTATTGGATAGAAATAAATGTCATTTACTCAATGGATTTTATATAAATCTGTAGATTGCATTATATATATGCTACCTAAACCTACAACCACTTATAAAATAATTGCATTTCACATAAAGATTACATTTACAAATAGTTAATACATCTGAAGCAGATGTGGTTAGCATATTGCAGAGGCAAATGGAATAGCTGATTACAATTAAGCTGGTAAAAGCTGTTATAAGCACCCTATTATTGCAGAAGAGTTACAAAATGTGACTAGTCATTTTTTAATCATATTTTAATAATTTCTGTCTGCTAAGAGTAATTCTGCCCATTAATATAAATACCAGTTATATGTATTACAGCAGTTCTGTGTAGCTGGTTTGCTTGGTGCTATGCAAAATGGCTGTTGCTAACTTTGATTCTTCTTTTCAGATACTGTCCCCCCTTTCAGATGCTATCTTGGCTGAGAAGACAGTGACAGTTCTGGATGAGAAGGTGACAATAACTGACCTGGGAGTGCAGCTGGTGACTGGATTGTCACTTTCGCTGCAGCTCAGTCCAGGAAGCAATAAGGCCATCTTTGCTACTGCAGTAGCACAAGAGCTGCTCCAGTCTCCGAAGCAGGTACTATTGCTCACATGTATTGTATTGTGGGAGGACGCTGCTCTGATTCAATATATCTGACATTACAAGCTGATGGAATCAAGCAGATTTTTATTAATACTGTGCTAATAAAACATTTTCCTTAAGGGCACCTTTTATTTAAGGCCACCAGGTGCCCTTACAGAAAAACAAAGATCTCAAAAAAATGGCACTATGTCTAAACAACCCCAGTCAACAAACAGGCATCCCCCATCTGTCATGGCTGCATCCTATAAATAACGCATGAAACTCAATGATGTGTCATAATTAAGCAACAGCAGTCTCCTTACACACACACCCTTTCTGTCCCATCCAACATCTACTAGATCACACGACATACAGGCAGCTAGATTGACAAGTTCAGCCTCCCACCGCAGGTATCCAAATCAATCCTTTAAGTCCATCTTTAAGTGAGGAAGTGTAATGCCTTATGGCAAACTCCATTAGTTACTTTTTGTGAGCGTTTTAAGAAGTTGGGGAACATCCCTTTCATTCCAACCCGTTACTAGAATATGAATCAGCATCATTGACTCATTTCCCGATTTGTGATTTCATAAACTAATTTTTTCCCCCGTCTTATTCTTAGTTCCTGTACTAGGGAGCCAACAGTCACCAAGGGCTTTTGGACTCTGAAATGTCCCCATCAGTCCCTGCTTGATATTTGTCTTTGTGCTTCTGTCTGCATTTGAAATTTTAACTTTTTTTCCAACCCAAATCCATCAGTCTGAGACGTACATCAAGGATGCACTGGGCTCTTAACACTTAAGCATGTTCTGAGCTTTAAAGGTAAATGATCATGACATGCACATTTGAAATCTGGCCAACTGTTGAGATGCTTTAATTCATCATAGTCTTATCCTTGGGAAGCAGGGTGAGAAATAATGCGGAGCTGCTGTCTTTATAGGGTGATAAAAATCAGGCTCCCATAGTCTTCTAGGGAGTTAAAAAATCAATGCCAGGCAGCTAGAAATAAGATGAGTGAACTAATCCATTGCTGACATGGGGAAGTTAAACAAAATACCTTGAAATCAGCCCAAAAGCTGGGGTTGATGGCATTTAGTCCCAGTAAGCTGCCCAGCACTGACATTTCAGTTCCCAGAAATGGAGTGTAGATGAATCTCTCTCTGGATGCAGGGGTACACTCAGAACAGCATTAGATCAGAATTACACCAGCAAGGAAGATGTGCGCCTTACACCCTTCAGGGACTGACTTCATTTTGAAAGGCATCTGATTCCTTCCATTGCTTAGTAAATGATTTTCCAAGCACAATCCCTGTAACCAAAGCAAAGCAAAATTATTAAATGATTATGCAGGTTTAAGCAACACAGTGGGAGGATGAAAGTTGATGACACAAATTCTCTGCGGCCTTCAAGAAACATCCAAAGATTAATAAACACAAAGCTGGGATTTATAACAGTGTCAGCAAAGTCTTAGGGCTCTGTCCTGAAATAGAGACAGAAGCAAATCTCCCATTGAAGCATGGGGAGCTTTGTGGCTGTAAGGATTTCAGAATCAGACCAATAGATTATGCACAATACAATCCCAAAAGACTGGAGGCTTATTCTCCATGATCTAAACAGGTGAATGACTATGTGCTGGAAACAATTTAAAATACAATACTATATATTTGTTCTCTGTATATATGTCAATTTTTGAATGGCCATTTCGATGGCCATTTGAGAGGCCTTATGGGACCTGATTTTCAGAAATGGGTGAGCATTTGTTTTCTGAGATCTAAGAATACTTTAAAATGTTTCAAGTTAGTAACCAGAAGTCAAGGTTCCCAGGAATGCTGCACCATTATACACATGCAATAGGCAATTAGTACTCAGGTCTGACCCACTTAGACTCAGTAAGCCTCCACGCACTCTGCAATACGCAGCCTGCATTGCTGTGACACGAGATTAAACCTCATTATTGTATTGCTTTTAATTGCTAACAAGCGTGAAAATTACCCTGGCTATTTCCTAAAGATTGGTTTCCTCTGCTTGTACAAAAGGCTTATTTAATTCGAGAGACAAAAATCAAGGACTGCAGGTATGGAGCCATGCATGGACCTACTTGCTATATTAGGTATTTTTTAACATGTGTTGTGTGTAATAAGAGGAGACTTTGTATTTTAAGCAGTTTAGAAATAATGTAATTTTTTTTTTTTCATTTGAATATACAATAGTAAATGATCTCAGTCACTGGTAATGCTTTCTGACATGCAATTTATTATGGTGCTGAAGTAGATTCTGCAGAGCCCAGGGGATACAGCTCCTTTAAATACCTTTGGGGAAACAAATCTTATTATCAATGAGTGTTTTAAGCTAGCATTTCTCTTCACATCTTGGCAAGATATTAATTTTACTGCTCTCCCTTTTTATTTCTTTTCTGGCTATAAGTGGTATACGGATCGTGCGAGGAGGAGGGAATAGACCAGGACAGAACATATTTCCCTTGATGTTTATTCTGGGTATGCATGTATTTGTTTTATATATTATAGGAAGCAGCCATCAGCTGCTGGATCCAGTTCAGTGATGGATCTGTCATGCCCCTGGATATTTATGACTCCAAAGACTTCTCCTTGTCAGCTACATCTCTGGATGAGAAGGTGGTCTCCGTTCACCATGACCCCAAATTCAAGTGGCCTGTGATTGCTGCTGAGACAGAAGGCCAGGGGACACTGGTGAAGGTAGAGATGGTGATCAGTGAATCATGCCAGAAATCCAAAAGAAAGAGCATCCTAGCTGTTGGAAGTGGTAGCATTAAAGTCAAGTTTGGGCAGAGTGATGCCAGCCCTAACATCAGTGACAGTAAACACAGAGGTGCTGGTGTCCACTTAGAAAATCATGCCAGTGACCGGCGTCAGAAAACTACTTCTCAGGAACGAGATGGCCAGTATTACAGCTCCTCAATGGGCCATGAGCAAGGCAAAGGAACCACCACTCAAAGGTCTATTCTGAGTAAAAAAGAAGACAGAGAAAGCCTCCTGGATGATGACAGCCATCTGCAGAACATCCCAATAGACTTCACGAGCTTCCCTGCACAGGTGGATTTGCCAAGAAACAATGGAGACTTGGAAGAGAATGACCTAGTCCAGACACCTAGGGGTCTCAGTGACCTGGAGATAGGGATGTATGCTCTCCTGGGGGTCTTTTGCCTGGCAATTCTGGTTTTCCTTATCAATTGTGTCACTTTTGCTTTGAAGTACAGAAACAAACAAGTTCCCTTTGAAGAGCAAGAAGGCATGAGCCACTCTCATGACTGGGTTGGGCTGAGCAACAGGACAGAACTTCTGGAGAACCACATAAATTTCTCATCCCAACAAGATGAACGTATCACAGCCATTGACAGAGGAGTGGACTATGAAGAGAGCAAATATCTCCTCAACACAAATGCCACCAAAAATATTAATGGACAGTCTTTCAGGTCTACTGAGTCCACATTCACTGAAGGGAAAGAACAGAAAAGTGAACCAACTACTTCTCCTACCTCTAAGAGGAAACGGGTTAAATTCACCACCTTTACCACCATCTCCTCTGATGATGGGTGTCCAACTGTCAACTCAGTCTTGATGAGTAGTGAGGATGACATTAAATGGGTCTGCCAGGATATGGACCTGGGGGAGTGCAAAGAACTTAAAAACTATATGGAGAGATTACATGAAAATGTGTAGTGAGACACAAAAGACTCTTTTTGTTTGGTTTGTTCGTTTGTTTGTTTTTCACTCACCTTCTGCCTTTAATTTTGGGTAGTGGGGCAAAATGTTGCATTGATAACACGAATCAGCTGGTGGATAATAACTCAATGGAGCCCCAAGAAGCCACCCAAAAGCAACTGGGAGAGCAGAGATCTTGGACAGCTCTAAAATGCAAGTCTTCTCTCTGCTCAGAGATGGAAGTGAGAGATGTGTGAGGGTTTTTGATGCATGGTAACATGAAAAAAACAAAACCTTAGCAAAATAGTACAGTCTCATTCTCTGAGCTTTCCCAGGAAATCAATAAATATAACAAACTCCAGTTCACACAGGTCTGCTGCTCAATATTGCAAGCTTTGGTTAAAAGTAAAAAATTGGTCTCAGAATAAATAGATCCACAAAGAGAGCGTGTCAGCCAAGCCACATGCAGAGAATGGCCATCCAAGAACACGAATTTAAAGCTGACAAAAAAACCAACAGTGTGAGCATAGCAGCTACCAGAGCTGAAAAGTCAGGAGTTTCCAAAGAATCTGGAGGGGGAAAAGGAGTAACTGGGCTGTTTACAAACCAGCATGTTTGCCTCTCAAGCACTGAGAATGGATACACATATACAGTTAAAACTGAAACTCTCTTTTTAAGTAAATGCCAAGGTAATAAACTTTGCCAGCCAATTTTCAGTATTTCTTAATTTGTAAAATAGAAGATGTTCTCTATACTCAGAATATCACTCATGTAAAGGAAGGTCTGTTTTGGAAAGTTTGAGAGAACAAGCTATTTTTAGAAGCCCACTTTATTTGATTGTCCTGTTTCAAATTTGTATTCCCAGCCATTTCCCTGCAGCGCTCCCCATCTGTTATCCTGAGGGCACTTACTAGCATCAGTCAACTCTGGAAGCACGTGGTTTCCTCCTTCCCTTCCATGCACACTCGCTTCTCCACAGTGTGCTCTTGCCAAGCACAGACATCTTGGTACCAGGGTGGTACTTGCTTTTCATGCTGTCATTTGCCAAAGTTGGCCACTGTCTTGGGTAAGTGTAGCTTGTGCTGAACTCAGACACCAACAGCAATTGCCTCATTGTCCGTCTCCTTCCCTGGAAGAGGTCAGGTTGTTCTGTTCCCTCTGTTCATGCTTCTTTAGACCCCTGCTCAGCATGTTTAGCGGGCACTTGAAAGTCACAGAGGAGTGCTGCACATTCAACATTGAAGCTTGAACAGAAAACTTGGTAGATAACATTTGTTTCTCCCAGAGGTGATGATTATCTTTTGCTTTCCTCTGATAAGGATGTACATATGGTGGGATTTCAGTGATTACTCTTTGAATCCAATGTGCCCTCCAGCCCTAAAACCATGACATTTTTGTGAGGTCCAAAAGCAGTCTCCCATGACCAGTGGCAAAGTGCCAAAGCACTAACTAAAATAAAGTTTCCCTTTATTTTCCAGAGTGAGCCCTTGCCCTCCTTTTATTATTAAGTCTCCTTCTGTCATTGAATCTAGGTTGCTCAGTTTAATACACACCCACCCTCCCACAAACACTTAGATTGAATCCCTCTATATATAGAATGTACTGTAGATTGTAAGAATGTAATATATATATATTTATAAACATGCCAACTGTGAATAAAATTTGCATTTTAGTGGCTCTATTTTTTTTTTCCTATTCTTAACATCTCTTTCTTATCACTGTCAGAACATTCACCCTGAAAGAAACTGGCAGCAGTATGGAGACTTGTCCTTTGATGAATCGGTGAATTAAGGTTCATGGCATAATCTAGTCACAATGTTTTACATTGTGCAGTGTTGGGGGGAGAAGGTATAACTTGAACAACATGTTGTGCTACAAATGTATTTGCACCGAGTCACCCTTCCAAGATTTGAAGCTATTTGCAAATAAATCCACATGCGTATTTGTAGCCTGAAAGCCTGATTATGTGAGTTTCTGGTTTTGGTGCTATCGGGAAGATCCACATTTGGCTAAATGCCTTTGATGACAAATTTAATAGAGTAAGTTGGTGTAAATAGGGCAAATGTGCCCAAAAGTTTGGAGATCGATACTTGCACATCAGATGGTCTTTGCTTTCTTTCAGCACCTCTCACCAAGGCCTGGATTACTCAGTGCTATGCAAGCTCAAGGACAAAGCGCGGCAGTGAGGACAGCACAGTGCAGGGCCCACTCTAGCTCTGGATGAGCTCTCAGGTGAGGGAAGCAGCCTTAGTGCTGTAGCAGAGCACTGCAGCCTCCCAGCAGGTTCAGCAGTATTCCAGCCCACTTGCCTCCAATTCCGGAGCTATTTTGGGTGCTTTTTACACATCACTACATTGTGTCCACAGAGACTTCCCCTAAGCAATGTGGAGGTCAGGGTAGAAGTGGCCAAATCTCAGCTGGCAGTCTGATGCGTGCGTGCGTGCAAGGTTGTCTTGCAGAAGCATCACTGCATGGCCAATCTTTCTCCTTTGGAAAGAGCAGGTACAAGCCACGCTGGGAGCAGGCTGTCAGAATTGCTTTACCAATGAGCTGCTATGGTAAATCCAGATTTCTGTGTTAGCTGCCTCTGGGGAGCATGAGGAACTAACAGCAAGTTCATCTGGTAGCACAAACCACCAAAATGTTCTCCTAGGACAAAACAGCCGCCAGCTACAATGCTAAGGATACTGACATTCAGATTTATGCCTTTTTGCTTGCTCAGAGGTCCCTGCTGTCTCTAGCAGCTGTAGCTTGCTATTATCCATAGGGCAATACTATAAATAATACACAGTATTTACAGTGCTCTTTGTCCATAGATCTCAGACTGCTCTGAGCAGGGCAGATTCCTTATTGACACAGAGAACACAAAGGTTAAGTGATTTGCTCAAAGTATCATAGGCAATGTCTGATAAAACTAGGAACAGGCATCACTGCCCCCACACCGTTTAATGTATCAGTCACTGAACAGGATCCTGAGCTCTGCTCGAGGAGAAGCCAGAGTGGATTGTGGCCATCTGTATGCCAGCAAACACTTTTAATCAATCTGCTAATAGCAGAATAAATCAATTTTCTATAGAGATTTTTGTATGTATGTATCTACTTATCATCTGTTGATAGGGGGTGTTTGCATATATTCACTTTTCTTACAGTACAGGGTCCATACTTTTATGTGAGAGCTTCTGGGGCATCTCAAGAAGGAAAAGGTTGTGTTTCAGGCAAGAATCCCATTGGCAAATGAAGGAAGCTAACTTCTGTTCTTCATTATAAAAGCAGTGATGGTGGTTAGATGGTGCTTACATGTAACAGTTTGCAGCTGTGGTTCCCATGGGCAATCTCTTGAGCCTGATAAAGAGCCCTGCTGACAGCAAGAAGTCTCCTGTAAGTGTTATTAATTACTTTTTCTTTTTGCAGTTGTCTCTTTATTTTCATGTTTGAGTCTCTTTCCATGTGAGTAGCTAGACTGATAAACTGATACAGGCACATTAACAACAGCAAATGTATCTGATGCAATTTGGCTCTTTTGTTTTAGAGATGCATGAATACAGTCTGGAGTAGAAACTCAATTGTCCTATAAATCAGGTAAGCTGGTTCTTTCCTGTCTTCCTTCATTTTAAGAGCTTCCCCTTCAGCAGTCTTAAATGTATAGTGGTTTAGAGCAAGCTGCTCTAAATACACCAGTGAATTCAAAGTCTGAGCAATGCAGCTAAATAATTACTTTGGAACTAGAGTTCTATGGAGGTAAGTGACTTGAAAAAGTGGAATAGGTATTAAATCAATGTGCAGCCTGCACTCATTAGCTCTAGAAACCACTTTCACACATTGTTTCCATAATGAATGAGATGTAAATGAAATGAGCACACAGGAGACGCTTTGATTTGGTTCTATATATTCAGCTTCTCCAAGACTCTCTGCTGTCATTCCACTGTGGCCTCTGGGGCTGCTTCATTGTGGAAGATCCTTAGCAAGAGCTGAAGGACTCGGGTACTATAACTTAGAAGAGTTTTTCATGTGTCATTTAAGAGAGTGTCGGTTGGACTCCTGTATGTATTGATCAAGCAAAGTCCAGTAAGCATCGCTGAGGAATTAACTCGGGCAAGGAGCTATTGCTGTCAAATGATGTGTTTTGACAATGCCTCAAACATGAAAAAAAAACCTCTGAGATGAATTTATTTAGTCCTTGAAAGCCCAGGAGCTCTGTCACATATTACTATGTGTTTATTGTAGTACCATATCCTGTCTGTGCACAGCATTAGGGTACTGCAGTGATGCTACCTGTAGTACAGCTACTATATAACATCAGTTCTATGATACTTCCATCCCACACTATCAGAAATACACAAGATAATGTACCTGTTTGAAGTAGGAGAGGCCTGTGTCTTGCAGGAGAGTTAGACAGTGCCAACCTGAGCTCCCCACACAGGGGTAGTAGGACTGACTATTCTTCACTGCCATGTCTGGCCCCAGAATGAGCTGCCTCTTGGGGACAGGTAGAAGAGAGGTCTAAAACAAGTTGGGATATCACTTACAAAGTGCTGAGGAGATAGGATTTCTGTTCTGTTTCCAGTTCACTTCTTACTGTTAGAAAACTCTCAGGATGGTCTGCTTGAGCACTTGGCAACAGCCACGTTTAAACACCTTTCTGAATGTGTGTTCGGTCTCCAACAGCCAGCATCTTCCTCAGGCATAGGTAATGGCTCTTTCCTGTGAAGTTAGTGAGTATGCTGCTTGGCTTCTTGGTGAAAGCTTTAGCAGATGAAGTTCAAAAGTTGCAGCAATAAGGGCCTGAGAAGAGCAGAATGCCTGGTACATCATGCCCATAATCAGGAGTGTTAGGAGGGCCAAGGTTACATGAGTCAAGCAAGTATGCCTAAAACTGGATCATTTTCTACCTTTCTGCTGATTTGATATGAAGACCTCTGTCAACAAATCCTTCATTATGCAGGCTTCCTACGACAGCTCTCTGAGAAGCAGCAAATTAAGCAGCCCACGTATGTAACATTAATGGCTGGAGAAGCAGCACTGCTGCTCTGTTTGTATGTACTGCCAATGCTCATTAAGAGATTCCTGTCACATTATAAAGGTGGCTGGTAGATTACTTATGACAAGTTTCTGCATCTACCTCCTTAAACCAGGCCCTGGAGCCTGGAGGCACACGTTCAGTACTGAACCACAGTTGTTTGCAATGTCTTCCAGAACTTAACTTGTTCCTTGTTTCAGTGGGTGCAAATGAGGCCTCCTGTTGCATTCCCCTTCTGCAGTCACAGATGCTTCTTTAACTCTGATTGATGCTGTACTGGCACGCTGACAGTGGCTTTATATTTGGTACCTGAGTACTCAAACCAATATTGCCAGCAATAGAAAGCTGCAGTTTTTAAGTGTAATGAGGAATTTGGTTATTCATGTTCAGACTTTCATTCCTAATAATTAAATTAGAGCTTACTACAGTCAGTTAACATATTAATGACCTAAAAAACAATTCAAAGAGCTTTACTGCTCAGCCTTGATGATAGAAGCCTGCAAAGATGACTAAGAGTCCCATTTTCCACATTTTATTGAACTCTGTAAGCACAGATGAACAGAGTGGAGGAGAAATAAGGATGGGAGTAAAGGGACTATATTCTCCATGAGCGGTGCTTATCTTAGCACACACTGGATGTGCCCAGCTGCCTTCAGCAGAAGGCTGTCCAGTGGCAGATTTTCACTGCAGCTTATCCCCCATCTGCTCTTGTATGTTTGTGTCTCAGCCTTCTTATAGAGGCCAGTGTGAGGAGCTGATCCTGAGAGCCTCAGCTGCATCCCTGCATGGTGATGCTCAGCAGCCAAGCACAGAGCAACTTCTGTTCAGGGAGATATCAAAGTCAGAAGTTTCTCTGATGATCCTTTCTACCCTGTGCTATGCCTATGAGGTCCCATTGCAGATCTGATAGGTATCACCACCTACCTTTGCCTGTGACTGCCCAAGTTCTTGGGTATCTCACTGGGTATCAGTAGAGAAGTGTGAGCTTAACAGCAGGCTCTAGACAGATCCCCAAGAGCTTTAGTTCTTGTACTGATAATCCATATGCCTCTGCTTTCTGTGTTGCACCTTCTGGATTGCTTGCTTAAAGGCTGCAGGATCATGCCCTGCCTGCACTGCTGCACAATGGGGCTGTGCTCTTTGGGGGAGGGCAATGTTGCCGGTGCCCCAGATGCTCTTGGGTTACTTCTTCCCCCAGGATAATCTGTATCCCTGTGCTCTGCTCCTGGTGGGATTCTCCCACCAGTACAGATGCATCTCAAGCCTCCCTGTTTCTCCAGCAAATCCTTTGTCTCACTGACCGTGAGCACTCATTTGCTATCCTGTTGTCAGCAAGCCAAAACCCCAAATCACTGTGCTCCTCTCTGCCATTAATAACTTTTTACTGCTTTCTTTCACCAGTTCTCCCTCTCAGGTCTAATCAATAGCATTGCTCTTAGCGTTTGGCATTCCCTTCTGCTCCGCCAGTCAGGATACCAAGGTCACATAAGTCCCTTTTGTGTTTCTCCCTTACATAGTATCAGGCTGCATGTCAACGCAAAATATTTTGTAATGCTGAAAAATCCCCAGTATTGATCAGATCTGGCTCTGTACCCAGCTCTCTGCATATCCTTGACTGCAGCTTTAACACAGCACTCAATAATGTGTCTTTTGCAAGACCAATTCATAGAGCTGAAGCGGCATTTTTGGCAGGCTGTGAGCTCAGAAAGGTTTTTTCCATCGCACGGCACAGCCCTCACACAATCACACCAGCCCCTGAAGAGCAATAGGATTTTAATCAGCTTTTCTAATTGCTTTGTCCTCTGGTCTAGTACAGAACCTGTGTCCCCTACTCCTAAAGCACCCGTGATGAGGGGCTGTAATTGAAGAGGATGCTCTTCTAGCCCAATTTTAATATGATTTGTGAGGCCACTGCGAAGTGGCAGCAGAGAGGGAGAGCAGACAGACAGACGAGCTAAGTACCGTGACTTAAATCAGGCCTTAAACCAGGGGAAATGTCAAGGTTTTGGAGCAAGAGCCATTCCAGGGTGCAGAAAAACTTGGTACCACCTAAATTATGCTGCTTTATTCCTCCTGAAAACATAGCATCACCCCCTCCTCCTTCAGAGTCCCATCCTTACATCTGGAAAACCTGGTTCAGCTTCTCACCCAGCAATGGCCTGGGCTATAAACAGCTTCTCTGTTTGAGGTGTAGGCTTGAAAGTTCTGTAGGGGATGGAAAAGAGAAAGGGGAAGGGAGGGGGAAAAAGGAGCAAAAGGGACTTAGCTGGGACATGGTGTATGTTTTGTTGGGAAGAGAACAGCAATAAAGACTGCCATTTCTGGGCTTCATGGAGTGTAAACAGCCTGGGAATGCCCCACTCATTAGTGTTATCTGCTGCTTTGGCTTTGTGTGGAAGCAAAGGGTGGGAGATTGCAATTTTCTATTATAAGGTAGCAGGAAGCCTTAATGCATATTCCTATATTTCTCTGTGTGTGTGTATATATACATATGTGTGCCTTATATATGTGTGAAATAGACTTCTGCTGCCCTCATTTCTAGCCGTAATTCATCAATTGCTTACTACCACTTCCCCATCCCCCATTTTAATATTTTCACTTACCGCACTTTGAAGAGCTAGAAATAGCTTGTCAGATTGAGACAGCTCTTGAGAAGTTTAATTTTCCTAATGCTTGTTGGAAATCCCCTTTCTGAATCTGCAGGAATATTAAGGTTCTTAGCATGAGCTGTGCAGAGAGGGAATTTGCAAGTAAAGCTGTCAGTGAATTACAATTGGGTTAGGAGAGGCTTGGTGGACAACACTGATGGGTGCAGGATCTGTCTAACCCAGGAGGGAAGGATGCTGTGGGTGGCAGAGCTGGGGGGGAGGAAGGGGTAGGTGCCAACTGTTTGCTTTCTCTCTGCCAGACCTACAGGGAATAGTCAGACAAAATGAGAGCAGAGGTGCAGGGAGTGTTTACAAGCAGAGGTAACAGTGGTAATAGCTTTTGCTGCTGATTCCCCAATGGGTCTCTGCTGTCACTGCTGGTAGGAATGTGTTGCTCCTGGTTGCTGGCAGTGTGGTGCTCCCATGACCTCTGCAGAAAGGTGCTGCTGTGTTACTGACTGCACCCCTGCACCCAGATGAGAACAGTGGGGAGCTTCTTACAGAGCCAGTGTTAGAGTGCAGGGACAGGGCTTAAACGAAGCTTGAACGAGAGCGTTATTGACAGCACTGTTCATTACCTGAGTGCTCAGTGCCATTCCCAGGAAGGTGGTAACAGTGTGAAGGATTTTTCATGTAAAGAGAGGAAATAAAAAGGTATTTTGCAAAAAGCCAGAGAACGTCAAGTGTTCCCTTGCTATTGACAGTGACAGGGAAGCACAGTAATTTGGGAATAGGTAATCTGCCAGTGTCTGAATCCTTGTCCTTGCTTCTCAGTCCAAATAGAGGTCCCTACCTCACAAGTACACATACCAAAGGGGATTGTTCTCCTTGTACCGTCAGATGGATGTGAATAAGCAGCCACATTTGCAAAAGCAGGGTCCTAGCAGAGCTTTTCCATGCCAAGCTCCGAGGTGTCTGCTGAGTGCAGCTGCAAGTGCTGGCAAACCCAGAAGATGCGCTGAACTGAATCCGCAGCAGGATCAGGGCTGAAGACAAGGCCAGTGGTTGCTGCTGGAGCTGGGACCGAGTGTCCTGGCTCTGGGCCATTCCTATTGCATGCTGTTGCATATATGCTTAATAAAAGGCAGATAATTTGAGTGGAAGTGCCAAGTGAGTGTCCTCCTCATGGGAGGTCAGCAGCTCTGCTTGCTGATGGCTGTCACCAAGCTGCTTGACACACAATAGCCTCGCATGGGGGTTCAAAGAGGCAGGCGTGCAATCAGCGCTCTTCCTCCATCCTAAGCAGAAGCAAAACAGTTAAGTAAGATCAGAAAGGCTGATAATTCCTCCTCCTCCTCCTTTACCACCTGCTATTTTCTCCCTGAGTGTCTGGACTCAAAGAATTACTGAAATTAAATATCACAATTCAGGCTGCCCATTGTTCCCCGCTCTATAATGTGCTGGAGTGGCACCTTTATATTCATCCATCCATCCCCATCTCCTCAGATGTGCTGCTCGCACAATAGTTATTGTTGTAGAAGGGACCTGGAATGAGCTCTTGCATTATTCACTTCATTTATTTTGATACAATATTTGAAGCCACTTCATTAAATTCTCTTACAATGTCCTGTCAGTTTTTTCTCCCAGCCTCCTTGCCAATGCCTGGCTCATACAGATAATGTAGCAACAATGATACGGGGTGTGGGGAGATGGGGAATAGACTTGTTTTCTATAGAAAGGGATAGCTGTGAGTTACTCTAACCTGACTTATTGATCTCAGGATCCCCTCCCTTCTCCTTTCCTCCCCCCAAAGAGTACAACTAGCTTGAAACACATCATTTGTGGGTAGTAGATAGGTGCAGTAAATACTTAGGATAATTAAGTCTTGGACAAAATAAAAACCACATAGCTTTACAGACGGTGTGGATATGCAGAGGAAGACAGGATATATACACACCTATTTACTAGCACTGAAAGAAGAACTGCAGTCTCTCTCATCACTCTGTTTTCATAGAGGTAATAGATAAGTCTCGTGAGTTCTTTTGTTCATTTTAATGTTCCAAGTGCTTGTAGCAGAGGCAGGACTGATGTAACCTGGCCTTCCCGGTCACTTGGCCTGCTGTTGTCCTGGCACTGCAGGGTTTGTGGGGGCTGCCAGGGATGTTGGGGAGCTTTCCTCCCAGCTGTGGTGTGCAGGTTGCTCCAGGGGAAGGGGTAGAGTTTGGCTCAGCAGTTCCAACTTCGCAGTGAGCAGGATGGATGTTGGAGAAATGAGTTTTGTACAATGGAGCTGCAGTTCTTCCCAGGTTATTTTTTAACAGGGATTTCTGTCCTGCCTTCTCATAAGAACAGCCCATGCAAGGCTTAACTTTCAAAGGCATAAGGGCTCTCCTGCACTTACTGTTTGGCTACATTTTGAGCAGCTTTACATGATTATCTGTGTCCTTCCCTCTCCTCCAAGCTCTCCCCATTCACCTTGTCATTAAAGCACAGCAAAGGCAGTAGTCTCCAGCTGTCCCAGCAGGGAAACTTGCTACCTTCTGCAGGGAATTGGAGTCTCACTTCTGTGCATGGTTGTCTGAATGAAAAGAAGTGAATAAAAACCCACCACCAGCAAATAAATACATATTGGGTCCATGGATCCTGTGGTGGTGCCTTGAGAATTGTCTTGGCCAGGACACTCAGGAGTGAACTGTGGCTCCAGATAAGGCTCTGGCTCTGCAACCACATGTGCTTTCCATTTGAGGTATGTAGTTAAGTTTATTGGAGGAACAGAGTTAGTTCTATGTTTACTCCTTGTATGTAAACAGATATTAGGTTTCACCTATTTGTCCATATGTTTATCTTTGCTGTTAATCATCCAAAGCCAAAATACCCAAGGAAAGGTACGTGATTGTTTGCAGTGGAAAATAAATAGTAATCTGGAGGTAACTTTAGATCTCGGTGAATTAGAAACAAGTAGCTGTCGGTTTACAGCTGGAGAATAGGCTTTCTTGAGCTATCCCTGGATGTAAAGAACTGCAGCAGAGGAGTCAGACTCTGTATTCATGTAGCAGTTAAGCCCATAGATCTCAAGCAGGAGCCACAGAGGTGAGGAAACCTTAGGCCAGACCAAAAGAACTGCTTCATGCAATGTACTTCGGAACCTCTGGGGCAGCTTCTGTAAATGTGAGGCAGACAGAACCAGTTGTGATAGGCAAGGTAAAGACTTGATTGTTACTTTCTGTGATAGCAGCACTAATAAAAGCCTGTCATTTCTGTATGTCTGGTTTTGGCACTGCAGAGAAGCTTGTGGCCACTGCAACACCCAGCAGCTGGGGGGGGGGTGCATGCTCTCCTCCCAGCCTTTTAATGCAGGCTTTCTGCAGCAGCATATATTTCCTTCTGTGACAGATGAGAGCCGTGGAGCCAAAGGCAGCCAGAACTCTTTTTCATCCTAATTGCTCTGCAGCCCACTCCTCCTTCAGAAAGTACCTTGCTGAAATATTGCAGTGACCATAAATTCTGTATGTATTGAGAGAGGAGCATGATTATTTGGCTGTTTAGACTATATTTGCCCCTAAATGTAGAGCACAGTTGATGCCTGGACCTTGTGTGTTGATTCACTGATTGCATTTATCAAGAGGCTGGGACAGCTTTTTAGGAAACGAGAGAGGAAACAAGTCATTACCAGCAGCTCCTGTCAGAGGCTGTTGTTAGTTATTTGTCATCTTGGTGGTGAGAGGTTTCTGTCAGCTGGCAGGAAGGGCTTGGGCTTGCCTTGTCCAGAGTCCTCTGGAAGTTGTGCCCAGCTGGATGGCCCTGGTGGCTTGGTGGTTAGTGGCAGCTCTGTTTGGGATCAGCTCAGGGATGACAGTGTGGATGATATACTAGGGACCCTCCCCTTGCAAGGGCTGGAGAGGGGGGCCCTGATCACATTAGGACCTCTAACTAGCATGTGACAGTATAGAAAAGCATCTTGGGGTTTCTCTTCCATTGTTTTGGAGGCTGCCGTTGGATGTCACTTCTCTTAACTGAGATGTTTCAGCCTCTTGTGCTGTGTATTCAGGGGAATCTGACATGATCACAGTTGCTTTTACATGCAGTGCCAAGGCAGAGCAAGGCAGTAATAATTTCCGCCTGGTTTTTTGTTCCTTCCTTTAACCATATCTGTTGCAATCAGATGTGAGCTCAGGAGCTGCATGCGGCATCCAAATGCAGGAGGCAGGCTGGCCCAGCTGCTGATACAGCTACACACAAAGCAGGGGAAGCTTCAGCTCATGAAGTCTTGCATTGGGGTTGGTTTTTCTTAATTTTTTTCCTTATGGACATGAATATTCAATATAAAGTAAAATGCTTAGTTTGGGGGAAAGCCTGACGGGAATTTTCCCATAACATTTTGGAGGGTTGTAGGTTTTTGCCTTTTAAATAACCTTAATTAGGTAAAACTGGACTCAAAAGGCTTCATTTGCAACTGTTCAAATTAACTTTTTCTGGAGGAAATAATAGAGGTGGGTAATCAAAACTACAGTGATATGCTTTTTGTAAGTGAATTAATCATCCACATGTTGGTTCACTTTCAGTTAAATTACCATAGAGGGACTAGGAAAGGGCTAATAAGGAACACAGCCTGAGCTCCCAGCCTCCACGGGGAGCCTTGTTCCCAGTGGACAACTTGTTAATAGATTGACATTTAAATACTTGGTGTGGAGGAGTAAAAGACCACTGGCTGCAGCATAAACCAGTTTTCGAGTCATTCATAATCTTTATGGAGAAGTCAATTAAAGATCTTACTGGAAAGCAGAGGTTCATGGCACGAATGTCTGCTCCTGATTTATCAGTCACAGAAGTAGTTTCCCATCAAAGTCGATATGGAGCAATATTCCACAGAGCTTTTTCCTCTGGTGACAATTACTTTAATTACTCCAGTGACAGATGAATTCTAATTTTTGGTATATACAATGTTACCATATAGCAACCACTTGGTTTATTAAACCCATTGAGCTGTATCATGGCTGGTGTTATGTCACATCTCAGCCTGGCACCGGCTGTACTGATATGCACACCCATTTCCAAGCAAGACCTACAGGTTCCTAATGGGACAAAAGGCAGGGAAACAATAATATCATGAGCATATACCCTTCTCCCCAGCAGTACTTATCACTGCAGGAAGCAAACATGCAAACCCCTGTCACACACAATTTCAGTCTGTGGCCATTGGAGCTGGGCACAGGGTGAGTGCCAGCACAGGGTGAGTGCCAGCGCAGTGAGGAAGGTGTCAGCTCCACAGGGATGAACCTGTTTTCTTCCATGTTTCTCTGGGCTCCGTGGCCTTCCTGAACCAGTGCAGCTGCAGATGCTGTGTTCATCCTCACCGAGCTGTGATCGTGCTGGTTTTATACCGGGAGCATCTCATCCATCCACCTGCTTCAAGGCACCGGTGCAGCACACATCTGTTCCCGCAGCACCGACCCTGCTGCACTGTGCTGTGACAAACTGGCCTGTGGAGGCAGAGAGAGGAAAGTGGGGGTGATTTTTATTCCAGGTTGGGCTGTGAGAGACAGAACAGCGGAGCAGGGGCAGGGGCTGGGGCAGGGTGTGGGGCACAGCCTAACCCCAGCCCAGGCAGGGCCCTCTGGTGAGGGTGGGCAGAGCAGTGCTATAGGAAGGCAGCTGTGCAGCACTGGGGATAGATTTCCTGCTGAGTGTTTTGTTTAATTACAAATACCTGCTTCAGTTGCAGAGCAGTTGGATTTGAGGAATATTCTCTTTCAGTATTACAGAAAAGTGCAACACTTTCAACTGCTCTCTACTGAGCAAACACTATTGCATTAGTCTGTCCTTTTCTTTCTTTTTTATGACTACTGAGACAGTTGATGGTTTAGTCCTTTTTTACCTCTGAAGCGAGAGCTGTCATCACTGTTATCAACCTCTAACTCTATGCTGACATCCACGATCCAAGTAGGTTTTATTAACCGTATCCTTTTGGTAAGTTTGGTTTTAATCTAAGTTGGCATCAGATGTTTTCTAGCAAAGAGTTCAGGCTGCTAGATTTAAGAGGCCTCTGACAACACCCCTGTGTTAGTGCTGGGCAGCAAAAAAGAGAAGTGAAACATGTTCACAAGTGTGGGACTTGATCTTCCTCTTCACTTCAGCCACTGAGAACTGGAGAGGATTCAGAGAGGGGAATATTAACAGGTTGAAAAAGTCCTTAAAGCACGAGAGAGAGTCAAGGAGCGCAATCCATGCCACGTATCAAAGGGAGCTTATGTGGAGCTTTGATCATAACCCCAAAGTACTTAGGCGGTGAACATAAATTTGAAGAGACTCTTTAATCCATAGGCAAAGACGTGACCGTCAGGCTATGGAGCTGTAGCTGTACAAATGTAGAACCAGAAACAAGTTTCTTGCAGTGAGGGAACAGGTCACCCAGGATTGCAGCAGGTTTATGCTGGTTTTTTAGATGCTTTTCTGGAAGTGCTGTTCTGGTTCAGGTGCTGCTGCTGGCCTGGATGTGGGAACTCACAAGATCTGTGCCTAACTTTGACTAAAATGACTGTCTTTTGGTCTCAGAACATAATCTGGCAGTCCCTGGGTAAGGCTCTCTGTAGAAAAAAGGTTAAAAATGTTCTCAGCTCTGTTCAGCTCTAATTCCTTTGAACACAAACTATGTTATGTCTAAGGCAAGCTAAGGGCTGGTTTTAATCTGACCCAGGTGCACAGGCTGCAGTCACATTATTTCTCATTTCACTGAGGATAACTGGGAATATGTTTCAAACTGTACACTGCTTGTTGCGCATGAAGAGGCCTGACAGAGTTCGCTGAAGTGCGTTCCCGCAGAGTCCACTGAGTGCTAAATCCTTCAGAGCCACATTCTAACTTTAGCCACACCAGAGCACACCCGCATGGCATCACCTGCAGCATCGCTCTATTTGAGCAGCTCAGACTTTCCCGTTACTCATCTCGCAGTATTCCCACAGTATAGGAGCAGTCACCTCCTGTGCAGGCACAGCCAGTGCATGCTAAACTCTCATCTCACCAACACTAGTCTAGGGTCCTGTGGCCTTATGCCTCATTTTGGAGTACACCAAAATAAACCCCCCCAAAATCCTTCATTTTGAAGGTATCCACCCCAGCCTGGCCACAGTAATTCCTATACAACATTGCAATTCTCTGTTAAATGTCTCATCTTTCAGAACATTCCATTAACCTTTGTTCTGTTGGTGGCTTCACCTTGGCAGTGGGGATGGGAACTCAGCCCGCCATCTCCTGCTTTAAATCCAAGTCAAGCAGTGGTGATGAAATTGTGTGGTTTGAATAATTCTGTGTGTTTTCTCACCAGGATATTGGGCTAGAGCCTTAACCTCCCCAGCAGTTCATGGCAGTTACGGCTGAGTTATTTGATTAAAATACTATTTTTACCAGCTACTTGAAAGTGCTGCAGCAATCTGATTTATTCTCATTGTTAGCGCTTGTTTGTTTAGTCTTTCAGCTGAAATGAACTTACCATTCATTTAGTACTAATGCCAAGGGAAACTATTGTATTCAAAAATAATGCAGCATAATGTGCGGCAAAACATGGGTATTTTGCTCATGCAGTTGCATATATATACACAATGGAAATTATTTGGTGGCTTAGGGTGTTAATCTGCTTCCCCTGTGAATGGGTACTGGCAGCTTTTGTATCAGCCCACAGCTATCCCCTGTTCCACAGAGGAAGTTGGGGTATCCATGGCCAGAGACAAAGTCTTTTGCTCTGAGGTTACATGCTGACAGTTGTCACAAGTACATGACAATGCACTTGCACAGCTGCTTTTTCCTGCAAAATCTGGATTTCTGTGTATTTTCTGTTGGCATGAAAATCACAGGGTAACTAGAGAGATGGAACAGTTAAAATCCCCAGTTTTAAAGCAATAGTAAGTGTTGAGTGCCCAGTTTATGACACAAAGGTCTGACTTCTGAGGTGTACTGCACAGCCAATGTTCTTAATAAAATCAGTGGGAGATGGGAGTGCCCTGAGGCCCTGGTGCCTTGGAGCAAAGACGCACACAAAAGCTGCTTTTAGCGTCTATTTGATATTCTGCATTCCCCAAATCTGAACTCAAGGTCTAAGCCATTAGTGTCCTTCTAAAAAGTCTTTGCAAGGATTACTCTCTCTAATAATGTGGTTTGGGTGGTTTTACATTTCTTAAGAAGACACTGCCAGTTGATGTGTTGTTGGAAATGTAGTTTTCCCTGCTTATGTGGATGGATACTCAGTTACACATAAAGCTTGATGCAACTGAATTTTACCACTGCCATAACAAAATTTGACTTTTCGTGTTAAAAGTAAGAGCTCACTTATTTCACTCTACTAGGCAGAGAGGTTCTAACCCTGGAATGTTGTAGGGAGAACTGGCAATAAACAAAGGGGAAAGCAGGGAAAACATCACCAGTGTATCCTCAATCATTGCATGTGTATTAAGGGGCTCGTCTGGTTTTAATCCCAACAGATGAAGCAAGAAGGTTTTATTTAAAATAATTCAGTCTTGCTCAGTCTTTAATGGCTCAAAGCTCAAGCCCAGAGGGATAATACAACTTATTTTCTCTGATTTTCCAAAGCAGACCTACTACAGAAGTCTCTCCATCTAGTACGGCCATATTCCCAAGTCTTCCCCTGAAAGCAGTGTGGCAGCAACTCGATTTTAGTACCTCCCCAGCACACATGAGGTGTACCTGGTTCTCCTGTTCCAGGCAAACACCTACTTCAGCTGTAAACTCTTCTGACATTTCTGACAGAGGTAATTATAGTGCTCTGGGGGACTTTTGGCCTTACCAAAAATAGATGGGAACAGGGAGACATGAATTTACAGGCAAAACTACAAAGATGTTGGGGAGAATAGCATCTGTATTATGTGACAGCTTCTGAAAGAGCATCACGAAAGTACCTGCTGCATCTAAAGGCTTTCTGGTTTGTTTTTTTGCTTCCTGTGATTAAGTTTCTATCTTTCTGTAAATCCTCCAGTACCAAGACACATTACTGGAAGTCCTTGTATGCATGTTATTTGTGTGACATCTGTAGCGGTGCTGGAACACGTTTTACATCAGTGTGACACCATAGGAAGGTGTAGACATGTTCTGACTCTTACACACCTGCAGTGCACAAAGCTAACAGTGGATGCAGGTTTCTGTGGGATTTGAGATCAAGCCATTGTGATGTCTTTGCTTAAAGCAGGAGTCTGGTTTGCTGTGATTCAGGAAACAAACTTTCCTTCAATTAAAGGAAAGTTACCTGTTGTATACTTTTATAAAATAATCAATTACATTTCCTTCCCCAAATGATATAGCAAAAATGATACATTTATTAGTAGTTTTAGATTTATTTAAATACAGAAAAATTAGTGTCAAAGAAACAAAGTACTGTTGAGGGCAAAATAGCAAATTGGGCAGTGAATAAATCCTGGGGAATACTTGTTCTGCTTGTTGTCTATAGCTGTGTTCACTGGACAGATGCTCTTCCAGGTAGATCTGTCGTCAGAACAGCTGTACCCCTGTGTTACAGCCTACCCAGGTGATCAAGGGAAGCTCAGAGGTATTTGTAGCCAGTTTCACTGCTGTCCTAATGGATAGCATGTCCCATCTGCCAGCAATGCTGCACACACCACATGTGCGGGATGCTGCTGTCACCTGCAGAGTTCACACATCTTCAAAAGCTTTCTCCCTTCCATGGTATCTGTTTCTTGTGACTCCTCTTTCAGGTGTTTTTCTAAAAAGATGCTGTCCTCCAGTGCCAACCCCTTGTCAGAAAGTTGGCACCTGAATTTGGGGTGGAATTTACCTTACTGAGCTGTGAGTGTTGGAAAGGTCTCACCCAATGGAGGCAAGTATCTGCTCTAGGTGGATCACCCTCACCTAAGGTTGTGTTGATGAACTATAGTTTTGATGAGGCCTGAACTCTCCACTGACCATAAAGGAAATGTGGAAAAATAGTTTTCTATATTTATTAGATCCTCATATGAAAGGGAGATTAATCTTACTAACCATAAAGTAGCTTGGAGGAAATCAGTTCCTGACTATTTGTCTTCATGCAGAAATTCCCCTGCTGAGTAATCATTTCTTTTCCATGGATCCAAGATTGCCTCCGCTCATTTCTTTGTAGGCAGGATAGCCATTTGTCTCTCTTCGTTCAGATGAGCTGCTGTGTGTGTCCATCACTGGCACATCAGACATCAGGAGACCCCAGCCTCACAGAGCAAGAGTCTAAATTGCACTTTTAAGGGGGGGGAAATCCCCAAGTCCTTGTTTTTCAGTCTCACCTGCGGGAGCAGGGAGTTCTGGTTCTATGAATTGTTCTTCTTCTTATCCTCAAAACAAATGCAAACTTCTTGAAAGATATCAGTAATAATCCTGCAAAGCTTCCCTTGCTTAGCAGAGAAAAGGGTTGAGGACACACTTCTATTTCTGCTGTGCTGATTTTCCCATTTCACTCACAGTTTTCCCTGTATGTCCACAGGCGCATCTATGGCTCCCGTGTCTCAGCAGTGCACAGTGCCCTGTGTGCTGGGCTGCTGCTGCAAAGGGTATTCCACATTTGAGCTGAGTTGGGTGACTCCATCCTGCTATAGAGCTGCCTCCTGGCAAAATCAGAGCTCAGCAGGCAGTAGAATGAAAGGACAGAGGTAGCTTCAGTGTAGAACACTGTTACTTAATAGTGATGGCTGGGAGATTTCTCCTTAAACACATCCTGATGTCTTATTCAAACAAATAACATGCAGGGAGAAATGTTTTAAGAGTGGAGGGGATAGAATAATGATCTCATTAAGCTACAGAAAAGTAACTAAAAAGGATGGAAGCTGCACTAGGTAACTAGATGCACAATACTCTGGGGACACCTCGGAGCATTTCCCAAGGCTGTAACAAGATGAGATCTAATCAGTAAGAAACAGTAAATACAAAACTGAAGATGAGCTACAGGCTTTGTGAAAGCCACTAAACCTGTTCAGAGCAGAATCATTACTAGGGTCATACTGAGATCAAAAGAGAGTGAAATGGTATTAAAAGATGATGAATATTCAGAACATGTAATACTAATGTTCTCCTATTCCAGAAAATGGTTATTAAATTTCCCGTTGCCTGTTACTTTGCTCTACTTTCATACAGAAAAAGATGCTGCTGCTTTTGCCTGGCTTGCAGTGCAGCTCGTAAACAGCCATATTGTCACTAATACCTGGCCAAGACAAACTTGTTTTAAACCACATTATGAAGTGTGAGACAGCCTTTAATGCCTTTATTCGTGTCAGATAGCACCTTGTAACCTAACAGCTGCTGATGCTGTTTGAGGAGTGAGAGGTAGTGCTACATCAGTGTCACAGTCTGAATTCAGTGGTCGATTTCTAAATAGGGACTGAAGTGCTAATATTTTATACCAATATTTGAAAACATTACTACTTTGTTGGAGTGTGTTACCTTTACAGCCTTACCTTGCTCTTCAAATAACTGGTGTCATTGCTAGATTATAACAGGTATGTAAACAGGGGCTGTAGAGCCAGTCGTTACTACCAGTGGTATTGGTAGATCAGAACAGCCTTGTGCCTAAAAGCCACAGAGAGAGCCTGCAGCCTCCTCCCTCCTCAAAACACTGGGTACTTGTGCTAACAAGTGTGGGTAAGCATAGGGATAAACCTGGGCATGCATCGCAGTGGGTGCTGCAAGGAGCAAACACATGTACACGTTAAGCAGGAAATCCTATATTTTAGATGTGACTTCAGGTGACTGCATACTTAAATGTATCTTTTAAAGAAAAAACGTGGAAAGAAGCTAGGTGGCTGTAAGGGCTGGCAAAGGCCACGCTCCAAGCATATAAGCTTTTGATATATTACTCCAGTTAAATTAAAGATTCCCTAACTCATTTCACTTCATTAAAGCCACTAAAATAACAGTGCAACTTCTCAACGGCAGGGATTAATTTTTGAAGCAGCACAGGGGCATTTCGTTTCAATGCCTGATGTAACTTGATTGAATCAGACAAATGAAATAAGTGACCTCTATCTAGCAAGGTTATAGTTGTAGCTGGACTTAAGGAGATTTGTGCTGAAGTACACAAGAATGGAAATTGCAGTGTGCGAAGAATGCTAAAATGTCATGAAAGAGGTGATGTGACTTGCCCTGGAGTAGGAAGGGTTAAAAGGTGCTGTGGGAGCGTTTCGGGTCGGGGTCCACATCTATAATTTCTCAGTAAGCAGATGTTTTCTGCTGTTGTTAATGAAATGTATTGTTTAATTTTAAACAAATTGTTTAAATTAGCTTATTGGTAATGCTCTAGGGGAAATGAATTTCTAGAATCATATTTCAGGCACTGGACAAAACAAATGCTGCCCTACATCTTTGGAAAGGATGAGAAGTTTCAAGTACCCTCAATATTTAATACCTAGAATTAGATAGCATAGGAATGATGTGGAATAGTTACTTGATGAAAATACAGTTCATTTAAAGAGGATTAAATTGCACATAAAAGTTATCCACCCCTTTAGAGAATGTAATTGTTTTTTGTATCTTATCGTTTGCTCTTCTATTGGTGGCCTTTGTTTTAACAATACGCCCTTTACTCTAAAATTCTAAATGTAATTAAGAGTTTGGAAGATCAACGCTTTCCTTTGGCTATGTCAGGCAGAATTAAAGCTACCTGTGGCTTCCAAGAATACTGGGGCATGTGCAGGGCTGCAGAGACCTGGTCTTATATGGGGTTTAAGTTTCAAACATTAAAGCAACTGGACTTGGACCAACCAGACAGTGGAGGGTGGAAGTGAAATAAATTGTGGAGTGATGAAATTACTTTAGACAACTTAATGAAAAAAAGAAACAGCTCAGATCCCACTGAGCCACTAAATGATTGATTTCCACATGGAAGCACCCATCTCCTCTGACAAGCCTTTGACAAAACTGTTCCTTTATTTCCATGTGGAATGGTTGTTGACCAAAGGATTAAAAAGACTGAGGGAAGAAAGGGACAGAATGGGTTATAAGCCCAATAGACAGGGGAAAATACACTGAAAACAGCAGACTGAGCTACTTGTGCATTCATTAAACATAAAGATAGCATTTGCAGATGTTTGGATTGC
>JANHGB010046195.1:6224-83703 GCA_026283785.1 Coracopsis vasa | reverse complement strand
AGAAACACCAAACATAGAACCAAGAACCATGAGAGTCTTGGAGCAGTGGCTCCACTGCTGCCTCATTTCTCCAAGAGATTGCAGAGGTTGGATGTGCAGCTTCATTCTGGGGAACCCAGTGACACCAGCTTTAGTAGTACTTGCTGCTTTATTTCACCCTATCAATGGGGATTTAAATTAGCTAGCATTTCCCATGCCAGCACAGTCCTGTAGAAAGCTTGAGGTCCATGCAATTAAAGCATTTGGCTTTTGCATTTGGCCTGATAGCCACTGCTTGGCCATCTCTGTCTTATGTTTGTCCTAGATCCCCTAAACAGCAGCCAGGGGATTGCAGTTATATTTCCTGAGGGAAATTCCAGTACAACTGAAATACAGCTCACAACTGTTTCTTGTGAATTCCTTCTGGTACTAGTATATCATCAATCAACATAAGACACAGCCTTTTAAATGAACACATTACATGGCAAAACATATTTTGTGAAAACTTTTTTAAAAGGGTGAATATTTTTATAGGCATTGCTTTTTTGTAATAGAATTCAAGAAGTTAATAGGCTGCCTATAACCATCAAAGGCATCTGCTACTGATGTCTTAAGAGCCATCTATAATCACATAGAATCATAAAATGGTTTGGGGCGGAAAGAACCTTGAAAATCATCTAGATCTAGATCACCATCAACCCCCTGCCATGGGCAGGGACACCTCACACTAGGCCAGATTGCTCCAAGCCCCATCCAACCTGGCCTAGAACACTCCAGGGATGAGGCAGACACAGTTTCTCTGGGCAACCTGTGTCACTGTTTCATCACCTTCATAGTAAAGGATTTCTTCCTAATATCTAACCTGAGTCTACCGTCTTTCAGCTTAAAGCCATTCTACTCTTGACCTATCTCTACAGGCGCTTGTAAGAAGTCCATCTCCAGCTTTCTTATAGGTACTGGAAGGATGCTATACATAATATTTTTCTCTGCAAGATGTGGATTATAGATACTCTTTATGTTAAAGCTATGTATTTCAAAAGGAGACTGTGATCTTTACTTTGGAGTTGCTTCACTGAAGATCAAAGTACAGCTGGTTCTCTGGTACAGGAGAGAGACAGACTACTGAACTGGCCAAGGACATACTACAAGAGCAGCATTGGGGAGGAAGAGGAGTACGATCTTTTTGCTGTTTTAAGGGGTTGAAAGCACACAACTTGGAATTTGCCCATGACAGCAAAGTTAAAACAGTGATGCCACCTACCTTCAAGAAATCATATCAGACTACCTCAAGTAGCCACCCTGGTTTGTGTGGTCCTGCCAGTGCAAGATGACTCCTTATAAACAACTCAGTTTTTTGGCAAAGGATTGGTTAGGCTTCACTGAGGAAGATAAACCCTAGCATGGTTTAGGCAAAAGCAAATCTCCTAGAACTAGAGTTCCAATGTGCAGTGTAAAATCGAGTCCAAAATTGTAACTACCCCAAAAGCTGGAACTGTGTTTCACAGTTTGCAGCCACCTCTGGCAACACAGGTCTGGCTGGATATAAGCAAAGTTTGATTTATTTAACAATTAGGAAGGAATCAAAGCATACTGTGACAACTACAAATACTAAAGTATCTGGAGTTGTTTTGTAGGCCAAGGACAGGAAAAGAATCAATATAAACAGCTATCAGAATGGCTGTGAAATTTCCCTCCCTTAGGAAACTCTGCTCCAGTTACATCAGAAATACAAATCAATACCCTTAAATTGGTTTATGCTTTGTTTTTTACTTGGTGAACTATACCACTGTGTATGTTTTGGTTAAAGAAATAGAAATAAACGATATTGGGGGTTTGTGGTACTTCTTTTTGTTTTGGTTTATTCCCCCCATCACCCTCTTTTTCTTTTGTTAGCAAGTATTTCTGCATTTAAACAAATGTTGCTGCCAAAGGGAGAGCTTTTACTTGGTGAAATATGGCTGTCTTGCTCCTTAAAGAAGATAACCATGGAAAGCTTAGAAATGATTTCAGTTCTTGGAATAAAAATAAGAGCATTCCTAATTCCCTATTCATTCAACTCTTATCTTCAAGGAGGAAGACCCAGGGACCTATAGGCTGGTCAACCTCACCTTGACATCTGGAAAGGTGATAGAAGAAAATAATCAGGGGAAATAATGTTTAAACTTATTAATTACAACTGGGCTACTGGGAGAGGTCAGCACAGATTTGCAAAGGGATGCCTTCCCACCCCACTCACTCTGAGTTTCTGCAAGTCTGTTACTGAAGATGAAAACTGATCCAACCCCTCATACCTGACAAATACCATAATGCACCTTGTACCTCTCTACATGGAAATTTGGTAATAAATAAGCAAGAGATGGACTACTGATTCCATTTAGTAATCACCACATTTACTTTAATATCTCAATAAGAACTCTTGGTAAAGTAGAACAACTCAAATAGCCAGGTTCAGGTAGCAACATGTAAAATCCCTAGTTCAGAAGACAGCACAGTCCTAAATGCAAGCTCTCAGGCTGAGTCCTGGCTTGGTGATGCTCTTTCCCAAAGTGGCCTCCACTCTAATAAGACTGTATTAATCCACAGTCTAATAAGACAAGGAGTAAAGCTACATATAGACTAGTGAGTTGTTCCAGAAATCAGTTTGCCAGCATGTCAGTTAGTACACATCAAGTTACTTGGAACTTTAATTGGTATAGTATAGCCACAAAACCCAAATTGCATGTTACAATGCATCTTCCTAAGCTATGAATACTGGCATCTAGACATATCCGATGACTGTTTTCTTCAGCTGTGATGATATCGTAATAGCAATTTCAACCATGCTCTCCACCTTTGTCATGGCTGTGACATCTGGTTTCAGCAATATAGTCTGGATGTGTGGGTAAAACACTGTTTTCAAGGGAAACAGAACAGAACCCCAGTAGTAAAAAGGCAAACAGAATCAGTGAATATAGTGTTATGCTGTATCATTGCTTATTGTACCATTTGCATTGAAAATGTGAGATATTAAATACAAAAATAATAGCAGTTCTCAATTTCCTGTGAATCAGAGTGCATACATTAATGCACAGGAATTGAAACCCTCTTAATACTCCGGTGGGATTACTTGGACTGGTGGCAGGGGATGTGTATCTGTCTATGTGAATGTTTAAAAAGTTTTCTACTCTATTCCTTCTCTCAAACACATCAGTTAGAAAATATATACCATTATCCCCCATTTTATTACATTGTTTTTTACCAGATTACAAGCTCTGGAATATCAATTGCCTCTCAATAAAAGAAGGTAAGGTAATTAAAGATACTTCAAATAATTTAGTTTTAAACCTGTTAAATAAACCTGGCAGTGTAATTTAAATTCTGTTTTTCTTCCCTTCCCCCACCCCCCTTTATTCTCTCACTCAAAAGACATTTTGCTAAATATTGGTATAGAAGAAATGTTTGGCAAACAGGAATGAAAAAAATAAGGGAAAGACACTCAGGAGCGGACAAAGGGGTTTGTGGAAAGAAACTGGAGTGACTGAGCTCTGTTTTTCAATACATATTCCAGGAAGAGTGCAGGATGCCTAGGAAGTAAGAGCATGTGTGTGTGTATACTGAGCATCGAGTCAGAGTTACAACACAGAGGAGGAAGAAAAATCATGTGGATGCAGAAGCACAGGATGTTCATAACTCTTGAATGAGTTATGATAAAGTGTTTTATGAGTGGAAATAGCAGCAGAGTAATGGAATAAAAGACATGGGTACCAAGGATGAGTATGCTAAGAATCCTGTGTTTTGAAATGTGACACAGTTAAGATCATTCAAGGTCCACACATGTTTGCAAAGGTGTCTTAAAGACAAATGAAGAGGACAGGCTATCAGTATACAGAAACAGAGAGACCATGACAAAAACTAAAGCAAACCACCAAACAACCTTACAACCAAACCAGCATGAGAGATGGACAGAGGTGGCAGGCTAATAAAAACCACAGGAATATGCCTGAAGAGACATTGTGAAGAAGGAAGTATAACCTACAGATAGAAAGGAATATTGACTCATTTTGACACCAGAAGAAATTAAACTGGTGGGAATATGAACTCCTTATCAGGGAGATATCAGAAAGCATGTCCCCGGTGTCAGAGATCAGATGGACTCTGATAGAAACAAAGAGAAGGTAAGATAGAAACTTGTAATTGTTCTTCATGCTGAGACAAATGACTTCTGGACTTGCTGGAATGGATCAAGGTTGTCTATGATAAACTGCAGTCGTACAGTGATGGCCCTGGGTGTTTTCCTGGTCACTAGAGAAGGCACAAATAGGTCATGAATATTAGCATAGAACTCTAGACTTTGACCAGTAGGAGACATTCGCAGAGAAAGGACTGCTGATAGATGGTCTCCACTGGAGTCCTTGGAAAGCTGTAAGACTGATTGTTTCCAACCAGTTCCTCTGGAGTAAAGGATTTTCAGGACTTCCTATAAGTTTTAAACTTACAGAAACAAAGAAGTGATGAATGTAACAACAGTTAGACAAATATCAGCATATAGAAAAATAGGTATGAAAGAAACAAAGTACTAAACATGGAGGAGAGCAGCTTTCTGGACAATACTTTTTAATGAAAGAATCTGATGGAGAAATCAAATGAGCTAGGATAAACCAACTTGATTCTTATTGCAAAGAAACTGGGTGGTAAAATAGAAGGAACTAGACCAATTAATGTAGGAAATCAAAATAACTATATAGGGTAAATAGAATGAGTATGGAAAACCAGTTGACTTAAACAGAGTTACTAAAGAACACTTACTGTTCAAAGGTGATAGGAATAAACAGGAAGTGATCCAAGAGGCTGAAAGAGTAAGAATTATGGAATCACGGGAAAAGATGTAGGTTGGAAGAGACCTCTGGAGGTCATTATTCCAACCTTCTGCTCAAAGCAGAGCTAACTTCAAAGTTAGATCAGGTGCTTCAGGCTCTTTTCAGTTGAATTCCAAAAGTTTTTAAGGACGGAGATTTCACCACCTCTGAAGACACTCTGCTGGAGCTGCATACATGGACTTTTTTAGAGGCACTCAAGGTCAGATCTGTTTACAACTTGAAAGCTCTTTGATATTTTTTGACAGATAAATATTGCAAGGAAATATCTCATTCTAAATGTCATCAACTTCCCGACTGGAAACTCAGAGCAGTATTGCAAGTAATATTAAAGGCTACGCCAATTTCTTCACCAAATAACAAAGAATCAATCAGGAGTGACAGCATTTGAGATTTCTTTAAAATAAATTAACATAACATTACATAACAGTATAAGGAGATGATGTTGGTTAAAATACTGTTGGATAGTGTGATCAAAGGTTGAAGATTAACAGGAAAAAATCTGATATACTGTAGTAGACAGGCTTGCAGCTTGCAAGCTGATGCTGGTGGACTCTATGTATAGGGCAGTCACTTGTGGCCCAGAGATTCAGTGAAACAAGGATCAGCATAAGACCTTGCACTATAAGATATGCAGAAGTAGAAAGCCAGATTTATTATTTCTTCAATGTTTTTGATGCTTGTAAATAGCTTTTTTCAGTACATCACACTTTTTAGATATGTTATTTTGTTAGCTGCCATTGCTGACAGGCTGTGAAGCAATTTATTAATCTGTGAAGACAACTTTGTAAATTATATTTGATGAATGTTGGCATCTCCCTACAGTTTTTACAAAATAACCCTGCAGATGACATTTTTATTTTGTGAATGGATGATGGGATTTATTGGTCATAGAAAATAATCAAAGATAAGATCCCATTTGCCATGGTTAAGAAGCTAGTCCCTTGTAATCTGTGTCAGATGGACTGAGAGATTGGGGATAAAACAAAGATGATGACAAGGCATGCAGCAGAAAAGCATGAACAGCAGATGCTTTCACAGTTGAGGAGGACTATGCATAGTCCTTAATTTGCTGTTTATCATCTGGAATTATTAACCTATGGTTCATTAAATGAAGCATCTGCTGCATTTAATATGCAAAATGCTGAGGTTCCTGTACACCTGAACAACATCAGCTTTTGTCTAAAAGAAGAAAAACATGCAAAATGAAAGACACTGAGGACTGTTGGAGTTGATTAACAGAAAAGGAGCATGAGACAGCTTGGCAACACCAAGCAAAGGCTACAGGATTGCTTGACAGATGATGTTCAGAAGCAGATGAAACTCTGAAATAGAGGATGTAGCAGCCGTGGGTTTGAGTACTTTTTCCTTTGGGGTACAGGAATGAAGCTGAGGTAGTCCAGTAAACTTGATCATAAAACAAGAGAAGCTCCCAACCAAAACACCAGGGGTGTCTCCAGCTAACACTGTAGTCTTTTCCCATTCCTGAGCCTTGAGCTGGAGGGCTTTTCCAGTAGTGTTAATGGGCAGCTGTGCTCAGCCTTGGGCATGAGGAGCAGCTGAAGCCACACAGAAGGACTGGAAAAAAAGTGGCACGGTGCAGCAAGAAGAAATTTTGTGATTTTGGCCTGTAAAAAACATTTCATAAGAAAGTTTGGAGCTTATGTGTTAGCTGAAAATGGGTTAGGTTCAGAGGGAAAAAAATTAAAGAGCCAGCCTCTTTTCATTTGATTGTTCTCCTCTGGTCACATAAAAGGGAATTTGCTCTTTCTTTGACAAGACAGATGACTGCAGTGATATTTGATTCAAGACTAATTTCTTCTCCTGAGAAATTTGACTACTGCTTTGGCTGTAAAGGGATAAAAGTATTTTTCTTTGTATATTCCTGCTATAAAGCCTATAAAACATCTGTGTATCTGGGAAGAAAAATATGACATATCACTTATTGTTAAGATTTTCTGATATGATTTAGCTCTATAGAACAGTCTGCCTTAAATGTCTTCATTTTATTACAAGGGTTTTTTTTTCTTCTGATTAGAGAGTACAGAACTCTAAGGCAGAATAAAGAATTGTGCAGCAGACCCACAAGGACACTTAAAGTGGGCAAGCTGAGAGCTAGAAAAGGGATTAAAAGAAAATTTCCCTTCATTTAAATGGTTTACTTTCACTCAGGCTAGCATATGTTCTGCAGGGAGGATTAAAAGAAGAGCTCTTTGCACAAAGGCAATGAACTACAGAAAGGACCTTCAGTTTCTGGCATTGTCAAGATTTCTTTTAAAGCCTGATAAAGTCACAATGTAAAATTAAGTAAAACTTGGGATGCAAAATAGGAAACAAATGTGGCACAGCACATAAGCAGCTGAGGACATCTGAGGATGCTCTGTTTAAGCTTAAAGCATTTCTCTATCTTGCCTCAAATTTATGAGTATTTAAGAGGCTGTCAAAATGAGAGCAAATCCCATGCATTGCATAGAATTATTTGAAACCTTTAAATTTCATATGCATGCAGTCTAAGAAGGTCATTAAGATACAGCCTAACGGGTTTTCCTCTCTAAGTGGCATTGAAGACATGCCCATTTTCATTAACAGTCATTAAAAAGACTTGATATTAAAGACTTAATTTTCACACTTAATTTTCTGGTCAGAATCATAAATCATCTGTGATTTTAAGTTCTACACTTGCCTCATTTGGTTTTGCCTGTTTTGTCCTCTGCAAGCACTTTATATAAAGAAGACACTAAACCAAAACAAAAATCACTTAAAGCTTTCCTAACCTCATAATTGACTCATTCTTGTAAGGTCTCCTTGCAAAAGAGAAGAGAATGCAAGTGTTTCCAGGGCTTCAATAGCAATGATTTTACACTTTTATACTTGTGTCTTATATCAAATAAGAACATCTTCAAGAGTCAGTAGATTCGAAAGAGCTTCTTGACACTAAACAAAGTACACTGAGAAAAAACTTGGTAACGAGTACAGCATGAAAAAGGAGATTTCTTGTCCTGATTTGATTACTAGCTTCTTATATTATCTCAGTTAAGTCCCTCTACTGAAGAGTTTTCCCTTGTCACTTTACAAACTTGTCGCTCCCTACCCAAACTCAATTTAAGAAATGGTGAAACTTAAAACCCCTTTTTCCTTACTTTTTTTTTTCATCATTGGAGAAGAACAGGAAATGCATTTACTGTTATCTTTATAGCCTATGGGTCTTGATGAAGAAGAAACCTGCTAAAGAATTTCTTCACTTTAAAACCAAGACTGTACTCTATGCTCAGGATCGTGGAACTCTGCTCTGCTGCTGGATCCTTTAGACACTTCCGTAATAATAGATAGCATATACTCAGACTCTCATTCCATCACATCAGACACCCAGGAATCCTGTGGAGCAGGAAGCTGGCATACATGACACTCAGTACTGTGGCAACCTGAATGTTGGCATGTTTTCATGCACACATCTTCTCAAGGCCAAGAAAAGGCAACAAAAAATGCTTATGAGGCTTTTACTGTTTTCAGAAAGTACGAAAAACCAAACCTAGTATAACATGATTCTCCTCACCAAAACCACCTTTTCCCACATCATACTGATTTTCTAGCTGGCTTTGTAGCCTGCTGCTCCACCTATTAGTGCTCTGTTTTGGGATTTTTACACAAAATAGAAGTCTGGCACAGCACTACTTGTAGCCATGTTGTTAGGATGACAACCCCAAACCAGCTGCTTCCGCTTCTGATACTAGGATTGCCTCTGAGACTACAGAGACTTGAAGGTACACGCTAAAGCCCTCACTGAGCAGACAAAACTCTTTGCATAGACACTCATTAGCACAACCTTGCTGAGCAATAGCCCTTTGGTCAGAAAAGAAGCCAGGTCCTGCCCCTGGCTGGGCTCTCTGGAGAGGAGAATATAACAAAATGGTTTTGTAAGATCTTTAAGGGGTCACAAAATGATCATATGGATTTTTAGACTATTCTTTGCTGATTGCAAATGCTAATTAAGGAATAATCATCTCTTTTTGAGCATGTGAAGCCTGATGGTAACAATCTGCTCATACATAGCTATCTTGCTCCTTTTCTAAGTGAGTGCAAAACATTTACCCACATAACCTGAGGACAGCACTGTCATTACCTGGATTTTTGCCTGTGGTCTCCAGTGAAAGCAAGAATGTTTATAACTCCAGTTCAAATTGACCATTATGCAAATAATAAATCCCAGATGTTACTGCTTCAGGGTTTCAGCCTAAGTCCAGAACTGAGATGTGTTGCCAATTCTCTCGTTAGCTGATAAAGCGAATTTGACAGACCGTCAGAGGTTTTGAAGATGTTAAATTCCCACATTTCTTTTTGAGAACAGAAGCCGAGATACAGAAGAAAAAGCCCAATTAAACCTCCCCCTTGCAGGAAGATTACAGATCAATAACATTAGATATCAGCATGTCCAAGGAGGAGGAGTGGCTTTAACTGCCACATCCATAGAACTCATGTCTTGCTAAACACAGGATTCATTTGAAAAAACACCCAAAGACCACTCAAAAAGCCTCAAGAGGAACCAAGGTTTAGAAATTCTACTATCACAGAACTGTTTTTTCCACTAAATCTGACGTATCCCAACATTTTTCTGGGATGATAATTCAGCCACAAACACATCAGACAATGCTTTGAGCATCCTTTACACTTTCCCTCTCCCTGCAGCACTGATGCTCTTTGCATTCTCACAGCAGAACAAACACCAATGTTGGTCCACTCTTCCCATTTTCCATAATAAATCCAAAGCACCAATAGGAAAGTGAGGAAGCCTTCAGACATGACTTTAAAAGAAAGTCACAGCATGCACTTGTAAGGATACAATGTTCTTGTCTCTTTAAATGAATCAGCTTTTTAGCAGCTAAATTGGGAAAGCAGCCAAAGAGTTCCCAGGAGACCTGCTGGCAGAAACACATCATAGTCCTGTAATATAAAAATATGAACTCCATGGCATTAAAGCTGCTTTATTGTAACACTTTCCAAGACAATTTTGGGTAACAAAATGTAGCGGCAAGGACAGGATCATATGGGATTCAAAATCAAAGACAAAACCACCCAAGTCCTCCTCCTTACATCCTGCTTGCCTGGAGGTGCTCTCAGCTCCATGCCAACCAAGAATGTGACAACAGGCCACTGTCGACTGGCATTTTCATTAGGGTTAAATACCTATCTATATCGGTCACAACAGATAGATATGTGCAACCCTGTTGGAACAAGTGGACAAGCACTTGGAAGCCCTAAAAGTGAGGATGGCCCTAAATGAGCCCCCTTTTACTGTTGCGTAGACACAGATAGACATCAGTTACGGCATGAGACAACAGACAAGGTTGAAAGAAACATTATTGAACACTCCTTTGTTTAAACATATTTGTATTATCTCTATGGCACGAGTAATGTACTTTGCTTCCTAAGTTAGGGGAGGGTTTTTCAGGCCAAAACTCAGTGCAGGCAAGGACAAAAGATCTGTCTAAGAATGAGAGGGGATCTTCATAGAACTAAGCCCTGGAAAATAACCTTTGTGATTTTTGCCCTCAGGAAAGGTCTCAAACCTGTGGCAAAACTTAAAAACCTGAACCGAGATGGATCATGTCACAGCCTGGAGACCAGCTTTCCTTTTGGTGAAAGTGGCCTCACACACAATTTATGGAAGTTCGTTGTTACAAGAGCAGGCTGGAAAAATGTCACTAACTGTGAAAATAAATGGCTGCTGCAGCTAGGGATAAAATAACTGCTTTGAGGTTTCACAAAAGTAGTATTTTCTGTTGAGATTCAGGAGGAGAGCAACAACCGATGCTCTGACACTTGTATGTAGAAGTCAAAAATCCACCTGACAGTCAGAAAAATAACAACTGCTTTGTATTTTCCTGCAGTAGCCAGATGCTATGAATCTTGTGCAGCCTCGAGGAATATCAAGTTATTTGATAACATACGATTTGATATTCCACATAGAAGAATAACCTGACAAAATGATTTGCTGAAGTGACATTACCAGAGGCATCCAACTGTTTCCATTTCTCTCTCATGCTATGTCTCCATGGTACTCAAAGGGATGGACTGGAAGTACAAGCTTGCCATCAGATAGAAAGGTCCTGAGCCATTTTTATGATATGCAGCCCATTGCATATATATTTTATTCCAGTGTCACTAAAGGAATCATCATCCCTTTATCACTCAAAAAATAAAACAAATGGAGTGCTGGAGATAAGTTGCACTTACAAGCATTTAAGTCTGTAGGTATCCCCTATTGAGAAGGATAATTTATGAGGAAAAATAAGTTTAATTTATATAAACAGAATCTATTCTCAGGCAATGTAAAGATAGGGAAAGTTTTGGCAAAGCTTGTAACCTTGAGGCCCATAGATAAGACCATATTTTCTCTTGATTTTTAGAAATATTCTTGGCAGTGCATGGGCAAGATGGTTTCAGCACACTCTTCAGCAGCCAGTTACAAAGCCTCTCAGCACTGAGGCAGCCATCAGAGACACATTCCTGTAGAGCCACGGCCAACTAAAACAAACCACCCTGAGAGAGAAGGAAGATTCTCCTTCTGTGCTATGAGGCGTATGGTAACTGGGTTCACACAAATAAACAAATAAAACCAGTTTCGCTCCCACTCTGGCTCCCCACACACCAAAAAAAATTTCCTGAAACAGCAGGGATCAAACTTCCTAAAAATACAGAAGCTGCCTTTGTTTTATTTTTGCAGCTTATGAGGAAAGCAACTGATTTAGCTTGCAAAGAACAGAGCTGGTTCTTGCTAAAATCCTTGTTCTCCAGTGCTTTATCCTAACAGCTAATTAAAATAAGTCTTAGAACAGCTATTAGTCCCAAACGCTGCTTATCAGCAATTCATACCCCAGGCTCTAGAATGGAGTATCTAAAAGACAAAGTTGCAGACGAGATTTAGCGACAGATGGTAAGAATCACAGTCTTCCTTCCTGCTTCAGGTTGGGAACAAGATGTCTCTGACCTGAGACAGGGTGACATGTTTGCAATAAGGACCTGCGAGACAGCTGGTTTTGTAAGTGATGAGTAATTATGAGATTTAATTTCATAATTTCCATGTGAATTTTGAGCTCCCCCAGATCCTTCAGAGATAATGTTTTCAGTCAGGCAGCTGGATATTTAAATATCCAGTCTGTTGATCTATAGACATTACGTACTGACTACAGCTTTACTAAGAATGCTAAGCCAGCTCCCATGAATTTATTAAGCAGAGAGCTAACATATGGGTTAATTACTTATATAGGAACGGAGCCAGAGGTTTACCCCTAAAATAAGGTATGTTTGTGGTGCCCGTTTAAACTTCATCTGGGAACAACATACAAACAGATAGGATATTTCATACAATTTCAAAGCCATACTGAAGCATGGACTGCTTGTGTTTGACCTACACTGCTTTTGCATAAATTTACCAGTACAATTCAGTGGTACAGAATACATATTTGAAGAACCAGCACAACCCCCTTTTTAGTACCACCCTGTAACACTAGATCTGGATTTTTGTTTCCCTCTCAGGAGTAACATAAAACAAGGACAATGCTTTGTGGTTCTGTGGTTGTGACTTAGCTTGAGGTTAAGAATGGTTTTAATCTGAAAAGTATTCGTAGTTATTTAGATGTAGATAAAATGAAAAAATATACTAATACAATAGCTATTTTTGGTCAGAAGCAAATTACATTAGTGAGCTCAGTCACACAAATGAATACTAGCCTCCATCACTCCCTGCAAAATATCAGAGGTTCTGATACTTTTGGCATGTACAGAAGGTATTGAAGTTCACTGACTGCCAGTGAAAGTATTACCCCACGTTTCTGGTGCTTTTCAGTATCTATTATATTAAATGTAATTTCATTTCACAAGATTTTTCTTCATTACCACAATCTCTTTAAAGAAGATCTTGACACAAACTGCCACCCAGGACTGAGCCCTTCCTTGCAAGTTTATGGTAAGGGCTAAAGCTATGTGGCTGAAGAGAGTGTCATGTCCACCCTGGTTTAATGTCCTTAACTACTTTTTGTAGGTTCTCAGAGTGAGACCTTGCTCTGGCAGCTTCAACCAATATTTCATCTCAATCTGGATAGGTTTTCTTTCTATTTTTGAGAACTAAATTGGCTTGTACAACATTCTAATTCTGAATTTGGCTCCGTGTGGCGGTCACATAGCTGCTTTGCCAAATGCTTGAAAGGGGGTGAGCCCATACCCCCTGGATACTGCTCCACTTGCAGGAAATCTGCAAATCATAAATTTATAATTCAAAACAGAAGCTGGTTTCTCAGTTTTTTTTCTGGGAACTTTTTGGCAATTGCAAGTGCTGCCTTGTTCCGGCAAACAAACATAGAATCATAGGGTGATTTGGATTGGAAAGGACCTTAAGATCATCTAGTTCCAACCCCCCTGCCATGGGCAAGGACGCTCCACATGTGACATTTTTACATCACTGTGGAAATCCCTAAACCTCCATCTGTTTTAAAGCATACTAAGTTCCTTTCTTCAGTGTGAGGGATGTCAGATCATGTGCTTCCCATGACACAGAGGCACCTGTAGTCAGTTTTCTTTTGTTTCTTCTCATAGCAGATAACATGAGGCCCATGGTCTGACTTCACATAGTTGAACTCTAACTTTACACACTGACCCCTAAAATTGTTCTGGTGTCTGAATCACAAACTAATCTCCTTCTCTACTGGAAGTTGCAGATTGATTTCTGTTTGTCAAAACCTGTATCTTCTCCTTTAGTTTTGTTTTGCATTCTTTCAAAGAGAAACATGCACTTTGTTGGTTGGAAATGCTCCCATAGCTTTTCTTTCCCCTCTACACGTCAATACATGTTTATGATTATATTGAAAGCATTTGCAGAGAAGAATAGAAAGCTTGTTACCCAACATGATCCCTGTATTAGCTTTCCCTTTCTTTGATATTGGAAATTGGCTACAGAAGAAAACAAAATCTAAAAATGAAACACTTAAGTGTATCCAGCCAACTCCTTTCCCCCTGCTTGCTTTCCATGACCTTGGACTGTCGCATTAGCTTCTCATATAGAACAAAGCTTCACAGCAAACAGTCCGGGAAAAGAAATTAACTAGGATCTTGATACGATACGCCTAAAGAATTTCCACATGGTTATGAGAAGGGAACTTTGAGTACTGAAAACACAATGCTCGCGTCACGCTTTTGCAAGCTTTCCACTTCTATTTGTTAAAAATATCTCCACAGACTTTCCCATAACTAAATGTTCATAGCTATATCACCTCCAGCTGTGATCTCATCAGATGCCCCAGGCAGAACAAGGTCAGGCTTAGCTGGTTCACGTATGTAGAGATTCCAAGAAAGGCGATGTTTTGAAGGGGATGCAATACCAATAGTACTGGATACAAAAATGTTGGACAACAGTAACCCCAGTTTAACCTTGGGTTTTGCTGCCCACGGAAAAAGAGAAATGATGGTGTTTGACAATGAAATTCAACAGCAGTGAGTGAATTAGTAGCTATTTTCATCAACAACTTCTTGTAAATCATACATGCAAATCAAACGTGTGAAGATTGTTGAGTTGGGAACAAGAGCACTTTGCTTTACACGCATGGTGATGGGAGAAGTGGCTTGGATTAGCAAAGAGCATCTGCAAAAGGAGTGTGTAATTTAAGATGCATTTTTACAGAAGCTTTCAATGATTCTGTAGATCTCCACTGGGGAGTCAAGGTAAGATGCACAGTGATTGCTACTGTTCCTGTGAGCCCAGGAAGAGTGTCACACAGCCATTCACATAGTATACTTCCATTGTCATAGAAATTGCAGAATTTATGGAAGAACTGAGTTATCTGGGCCCTGAGAAATCACTTCTGGGGTTCTATCTTACTGACATTTTCATGAGGACTTGTTTTGTTTATTTGGCTAGTGTTTGTTGAACTGATAAATAATACTCTCTCTCCTCCCCTTTTTCCTTTCAAACAGGAAAAGTGAGCGGCTCTAGTAACAAAAGAGCTACAAAATCACCTTATATTTGGTTTGTTGCAAATGAAGGTGTTTTCAGGTAAAAGCACCCTCTTCTTTGGCTTTAGGAAGGATCTGGTGACTGATCTATTTTGAGGGAGCTCCAGTGACCTGAAACTTAATTTGCCCTGTCTGTTGAACAGAGACAGCCAAGGTTCTGTTCACTGAGTGTAAAATCAGGCTGATCTCCCCCTTCTTATCCATGATAAGCAGCCTTCCAGTAGCATGTTTGTACTCTCACAGTCCTGCTTTATTAGCTTGGATGTTTTCTCACTAGCCTGGCAAGATATCCTTTGCTTTGTCAGCTCAAACTGTTTTCATACATAATATCTCATCTGCATTTCTTTCATGATTTGTCACTTTGCCCAACTCCGCATCTCCTCTTTTATTCCCTGTGAACAGCAGTTTAACGTTGTTTCCTGCTTCACTTTCAAGTACTCAGAACAAATGTGCAACTCAAGTTCACAAGAGGTTATCATTAGACTTGATGACAAGCATTTGAGCTAGATGTAAGCAAACCATGTCTTCCACACACATACATCATACTCACCTCCCAGTGTCACACCAGATCGAAGGGACACTAAACCCATGAATTTGAGAACAACGTCATTCATATATGCCGCTCAATATGCCCACAGGTTGCATTTTTTAATGACTGAAGACAAGATTTGAGCTACACACCTCTCTGATTTATTTAAGCAGCCGGGAATCCATGTTTACTGCTTGACCTGCAGTTTCTAATGATCATGGCTGATTCTGAGAGTGCTCTTGCATCACTTTGAAGAACATGTTTGACAAGGTGTTTAGTATGCTGGAGGCTGACGCATACATTTCCATGCATCACATCTCCCTGGGATCCAAAATGATGTTGAAGAACTGAAGGACTTCAGCAAGTCTGGTGTATTCAGAGGGGTCTGATTTTCTTACCTTTATTTGGGAGGAAAATGACAAACAGCAAGAAAACCTTGGGCAACTTAATTATTTACTCGCCTCTGCTGAATTAAGCCTTAGGCGTTCAACCTTGAAAACCTTTAGCTAAAAATCTTTGAACACGGGGAACATGACAACACGGTACCCACACCAAGCACAGCAGACAAGGACAAGTATGAAAGTTTTGTAGAAATAAGTACAAGGGAAAAAGACAAAAAGAAATTGAATGGAAACATTTACTTTGTTATGGTAAGGAGTCAACTGAGGACGTATCAGGGCTGACTTCTTTGAGGGATTGGTTGCTACCTTGACTGAGAGGCTGAGGATTGCAGGCTTGTTAGTAATGTTAGTTTTGTCTGCTGAAACATGTAAGACAACTTCAAGAGAAATCTGTTACATAAGCCACAATTAGATTAAAATTAAAAAAATCCAGAATATTGGCTCAGCATCTGGATTTCTCTCTCAAAAGATGAGAAGATGTGAAAACCAAGTAGTGGTCTTTGTCTATCATACTGAGGACATGAGAATAGGGACAGATTATCTAGAGACAACAAAAGGATGCTTTGCATGCAATCAGGAGTTTAAATACAAATAAATTAAATGGCCTACAGAGCCACCAGTCAAAGAGTTAAGTGTGACCTATGGCCAGCTTTAGCAATGCATGACAACAATGACATCTAGATAACAGCCTTTGTGTTTTAGCTTTTATAGTACTAGAAATTATGCCAGGTGCTGCAGGGGGAGAGAAGGGAGTAAAGGGGAAAACATCCCTGTCATATGTGTCAATTTGAAAGATCTTGTAGCAAACAGCCTCCGTCCAAACGTTAATTTTTCAGTAGCCTTAAATTGTCTCCCAGGCATTGCTCAGAACGTCAGAGATTGAATACTAACTCCAAGAACAAACTGCTCTCAACTGCACCTTATTAAATTATATATATGCAACCACTTAAACAAACTAACCACTGTCCTGTTTACACTATGTCTTCCAAAAGCCACAAGAAATAAACCAACCCCCTTATCTTCACAATAAATGCCTCTTGTACACTTTCTGATATGCTGTGTCTGCACACAAGCCTGGAGGCAAGCTAATTCCATGAACAGGGCTACACTTAAACTGTCAGGAACCGCAGGGTCTGCTCCTGCTTCTGCTCTAAGCACAGATTTCTTGCTCACCATATTTCACTTGCCAGGAAAAAACTGCAGGTATTTTATTAATTTGTACACATGATTCTGTGATCAGAGATTATTATAGAGTTTAGTTTGGTTCTGTTACCCCAAGACAACCAAAATGTAAACGGGGAGGCTTAACACATGCTCAGTCTGCGGGACACAGGTGCTCTCACTTTCAAGTGTCTCTGAAAAAACCGAAGTGTCCTCCAAAACTCTGTTGCTTTTCATGCTCACAGTCAAATAATCAGCCCATTTCTTAGTAAATAACAGGGTCTTTTATCAACAAGAGCCTCATGTGATGCTTTGGATATTTTAACAGCTTTTTCAGTATTGTAGCAGCAGTGGTAATCACAGCAGCTCTAGATCCTGCGTGGGAAGGCAAAAAAGCAGGGTAAAACAACTTGTATATGAAAGAGTTGTATCCAACTGTGAAAGAGGCTTTGTACCCCAGCTTTAAAGCCATTCACCCCAGTTAAATGAAACGGCTATGGAAGTCAAATAGAGGAGCGTATAGCACTATAGCTATGTTCCTGTAGCATAGGCTCCAGGCAGGAGGGAAGGTCAGTGTAAATCAGGGTAAAATTAATCCCATGGTGCCAATGTTGTGAAGGAAGTTCCGTGATGCAACAACTAACTCTGGGCTTTGAGCCTAACAAGTCCAGATTGAACAGCCTCCTTCCTCTCCTGCACAGGTAGAAGGTGAAATTTGGAGTCCCTTAGTAGCTGGGTGCTACCTATCTGCTTTCAACTTTCCTGAGGTTTTATAGGGTTACCTGCTTGTCACTCTCAAAGTGACACAATGGGAGTCTTCACACATAGGCCACATCTAGCACAACAGGAATCAGATGGCTGCTACAGAAATGATGGTAGATGACACAACGAATGTCCTGACAACTCTAACTAGCTAGAGATCTGAATTTTGGTGTACCAATGTGTGCTCAAGCAGCCATCAGTACCTCTCTACAGCAGTTAGTTTGAAAGACTTAAACTGAAGCAGGATTTAAGCCAAATCCTCAGGAAGGTATCTGTATGTGAAAGAATAATGCACTGTTTCCTTACACCTAATATAGAGATAGTTTTGCAGTATGGAGGCTGAGCACCTCAGATACAGTTGCAACCACAGAGTTGGAGCTGGGGGTACAAGAAAGATTTGTGGCTACCCTTAATAGAAAGAGCTAACAACTGCTTTGAACTTCCTTGCCAAAGACAAGATAGAAGGTTCAAGAAAGATAAAATACAGAGTTACCAATGAAGGAACAAATGAAAACTGTGCCAACAACCCCTATTAGAGGCAAGAAATAATCTTGATTCATTTAGATTCTAATTACAAATCAAATAGCTAAAAGTAAGTATTTGTACACATTACCTTTGCCATGTCTCCAGAATCCCTTTTCCTCTTGAATAGCAGTGACAACTCCAGAGACAGCATCAATTGCATCACCTCTGCTTCTGAAACCTCTTCCCCTTTCCTGACCTTAAGCTTCTTACTCCCAAGAAGAGAAAGCTTCCACACAGAAGGGAATGCACTTTCTAGAAGACAGCTATTATTATTTCAGAAATGAGCCTTACCTCAAAATCCATCCCCATGCTAGAGCTAAATCACTGGAGAAAGACAGACAAGCAATACTTCCTACCACATTCTTGTTCTCAGCTACCTTTCTGGTATCCTTCTTGCCTTACCCATTATAAAAATCAGCTGTTCTTCTATCAAATTCAGCTGTAAAGTTGCATAGGTATCCTCCCTCTTCTTCCCTCTGCATCTATCAACACCCTTCATCTTCATTAAAGCTCTTTGGGTGCAAGTTTAGTCTAATTCTTATAATTCTTTGCAAATGCTGTTTAAAGAAGCATGATTAGAAAGTTCTTATAACCGACCCCCACACACACACACCGGCCCCCCCACCCCGCTCCTTCTTTAAGGAAAGAAATCTGTTTGTAGCAAAGTTTTCAAAAGAGGTCCCTGTTTTGCCTCTTCAGTGAAGATCAGAGGCTTTAGAAAATCTGACCGAAAATGGTGTAGCTGAGTTCAGCTGTGAATTTCAGCCCACAGCTGATTGTCTCCTCTAGAAGAATGTATCTAGTAATAAGAGTCTTAGATAAATGTATAATTGAATTTCTGTTATAATTAAAAACTAGATAATTTCTTGTAGTTTAAGAATTGAACTGTGGCTTTTTTTTCTTTTTCTGTGATTTTAATACTGACAAAGACAATACTGTCATTTGCATAACAAAATGGCTAGGATGACTCTGCATCTATTGAATATTATTTTCAATCCTAAAATGTAGTCTAGGCCCTTAGAAATATGCATTCAGAAAAATAAACTGATCTTTTAGAAGTAGGCATTTGATGTTGCTGTTGGCTCTGGAGCACATGCAGAAGCCTAAGCTATGCATGAAATGAGTTTTATTCTGTTAATGGGACATTTGCCAAATGGCACTGCTCACAAGAGGTAATTCATGAGTTCCCTAAGAGTTTGGGGGTTGATTTTTTTACCATCTGTTGGAGAAGTGCTATCCAGAAAGACCATGCAACCATGGCTTCTGCTTGGAAACTATCTCAAATACCATTGTGAAAAGGTGGTTAACTGAGTCACAGTATAAACTGACAGCTGAGAAAGAACGTGAACCCACATTCTCCTGACTCCCCACCACACCTTTTAATAAAGTGAAGTTTAAAAACAAGTTCCAAGACCAAGCAATGTCAACTCAAGTCCAATCTGTCAAGCCAAGAAACAGGCAGGGCCCTGAATTGGGAAGTGTGTAGCTCATGATTTGTGCTGAATGATGTAGAGTTGCCATTAACCTATAAACATCACCTCTGTTAATAATCTAAAAAAGGAGGACCCAGGAAATGAGTCAGTGGAGGCTGACTCTCCTTCATGTAGCTGCTGCCTTCATTATAATGTTCTCCTTCCCTCTCCTCTGTCAAAGGGATCCACACACATATGCTATTATGGGTTAGATTAGGCAGCTGGAACCGATTTTGTGGTTTTATCATTCTATTTTTTCTTTCAATAGTGCTGAAGAATTTGCTTAGAGGAAAAGAAGAGGAGTAATTGCATTAGCATTGAAAACAAATCTCTGTTAAAAGTGATGTTCTTTGGGTGTAACCAATTTGATAAAATTCACTTAAACCATAAGAGCCGAGTACAGAATTGCAAATTGTAATCTAGTATTTTTTCCTTCTTCCTCTATGTGTTTTTATATGTACATACATATATATGTATGTTTTTCTATACATATATATATATACAGAATGACATTCACTTTGAAGTGCGTGGGCATACCGTGACACATTGAATTTTCATGGCTTAGCAAAACTCTCTAAAAAAAATTCATCCTTGCCTGAAATATTGCAAAGATCAGCATTGACCACTCTGTTTTACCCCTTTATTAGAAGATTTTTAATTTCAATGGTGTCAACTGACACTGCTAAGGCAATTTCGGCCAAATGATGATCCAGTAAACATGAGCTTGGTAAACTGCTCTGTTCTCTCCCAGACACTGAAGCATGTAGCAGATCAGGGAAGTGTGTTTTCCCATCACATGATCTTTCCTGTGAAAATAAAGTGGTTTGATAAGGAGAATTCCTAGCATAGGCCCCAGGAAACAATTTGGGAACGTTGCACGGTAGGGATGGAATATCCTGGATCCCTCGCCTTGACACAAGTCAGAAGGGGACCGCTGTTTTCTTAGGCTTCTCTGTGCACAGCTGAGGACCTGCTAAAGCTGTAACATTCCTAATGAGAGCATGGACAGTGTCCATGTGTCACTCTACAGAACATCAAAGAAAGTATATGTCTATGAACATGCAGAGGAGACTCATGCCCTTATCAGTACTATGATGTATAAAAAGGATCAGAAGAGCTAAGTTAGAGAAAAGGCTTTTTCTGTGTACTTAGGAACCTTTTTTCCCATTCTTTAAAGTGTTTTGTACAGTTGAACTTTAGAAGCCAAGAGGGGGGCGGGCAGGAAATCAGGCTGGATGTGAGGTCTAAAATGCATCGGCTGAAGATCGCTAGAAGACTTGTGGTTTATTTTGTGCTAAACGAAAAAAACTTCTACTACCTAACTGTACTGTGGGACAAGAAAATATGGAGTGAAATGAAGATACGTCTCTTGAAAGTAATTTCTTTCTACTGAAGATTATATAAAATTCTTCTTTTTTTCTCTCTGCCAGTTGACTTATTGTCCAGATAGATAGAATGCAAACACTTCCAAGAGTGCAAACACTTCCAGCTCTGAAGGATGTTCATTCCTCTATCTATTTTTTTCTAAGAGAAGGAATCACATGGAACTTCCTCTCCAGGCTTATTTTCTGCAGTCTGGACCCTTTCTTGTCTTCAGTAAGTTGGAAAGACTTGTTTCACTTTTCATCAAATTATCTCCTGGAAATCATTATTATTTTTTTCCATTAAAAATTTGATATACTGAGAGCTTTCAAAGTAGATTTCCATTGCAAAATTGTTCTAATGGATATATTTTGACGAGCCTGAAAAAGCATACTGACACTTGCTGTGATAAAGAATGGTAAGAAAGACTATTCATGCCACCTAAAGTCATGCTTCTAAATGAAGATTTTAGTAGTAGCAGTAATAGGCTTCCATTGAGTTAATGGAGCAAGGGGATCTTGCAGAGACTATATATGAGAACTGGATTTGTGCATCTTTCTGCTAGCTAAAGAGAGAACTTCAAGTTTCATGAATCTTAGTTTCCACAAAAAAAAAACCCAACCATTCCTGGTGCTGCAAAAATGGGGATAAGTGAGCAATATTATCTCTTTGATAGCAGAGAATGCACTGATGTTCTTCTCTGAGGAGGAAAAGAGACTGTGACTTCTTTCCGGCAGATGACATCCCTTGGACACTTACACATGTTATGTGTAAGGATGCTGTAGATTCTTAGTTCCGAATTTCTTAATTGTTTTTCATTCATCTTCAGATTTCAACAGGACAGCTGACACCAGACATGCCTAAGCAGAGACTGCATACATGGCAATAATGAGCCATAGTACTGACTGATATCTACACAGCAGTTTGCAGCACTGCATATATTCTCCAACTTCAGATGCTAACATCTTCTCTGGAGTTTCAAGGAAGATGAATTCACTTGTAGTTTTCTCTATGGTATCACAAGTGCTATATGGTTGTCTGGTCATAGCTATTGTCTCTATTGTGTCACAAGTGCTATATGGTTGTCTGGTCATAGCAACATGGAAGTCTGCATGAATCAATTTACCTGCAGAAAGACATGATGTCTGAAATTATTTCATCCCTCAAGGAACCTAATTTGGTGGCTATTAGGGGTGAAAACAACTCATAACTTTAGAGTAATCTAACAGATTGAGAACATAGGGCATAAAAAGTCTTTTTACTGCTGCATAGTTGAGCAATGGGAAGCAGAAACTTGTCCCTGATAAAATATAAATGAAGTTCTCCACCTTCAAACCCAGCCAAAATCTATCCTGTGTGTCAAAAGGATGAATCGCCTCATTGCTCAGCCTTGGTGCAGCAATGTATACTGTGGATCTGAGCCAGGTCAGAATGTATACTGAAAATCTCCTTAGAAAGGCCCATCTGAGTTATTTCCCTTCTGGCATCAAGTAACTCAAAATGCCCACGCTGGCTGGTTTCCAGCACAGAGAGTGCCTGTAAATCCCTTTGAAGTTGTTGATAGATGCTGGTACTTATCCCATAAGATAGAAACAAAATTAAACTTGCCATGGATTTATTAGAGATACTATTTCATGTGACATACAATGACCTACCTTGCCTTTGTTCCAAAATAAAGTCTCACTAATACTCTACAGCATCCCCTGGGATTTTTTTCAGGAAGCACCAGAACTGTGCTTCATTGGACAACTCCTGCTCTTCTCAAGCAGCCTGAGGTGCTTGGCCAAACCATACATTAGTGGCACCCATCACTGGCCAAGTCGCTAATATCATTTACTGCTTTTGTACTCCTGTTTATGACTTCTTCCCCACATATTCCCATGGCCAGCTAAACATGCCGCAAGGATGCACATTATTTTCCAGAAGTCATTATCTATGCCTTCAGCAAAGGCAAAGGTATCACAAGTTGTGTCAGCTGTACTCAGGGAGCTGGTTTCTTTCCGCCTGCTAACCCCCATGTGCTAATTTTACAGGTCATATTTAGGCAGACTCTCCTCCAAGCAAACGCTGATGTATCCCACCTCGTTAGAAAGAACATTGCACAAACCACAGGGAAATATAATGGCTGCATGGGAGTGAAGAGCAGCAGCTGTGTCAGCGTGGTGCTCGCTATAATTACAGACCCAGGTTACTCTATAGCACACTGCTGGAGTGCGCAGGGTGAGTTATTGTTTCAGCAGTGGTGCATGAATCACCGCCGGCGTACTCATTTCACTCAGAGGAACTATGAGTAGCACTGAGATAATGCTAATTTGTCTGTGTTAATGCAGAACACTGTTGGGTTTGGCGTTTTGAATACCTCGTGCAAGGGCTACAAGTCGCTTCATGTCACTATGAGAGCAACAACTACCAAATTAGAGAGGGTTCAGGGAGACTGATATCAGTGTGAGAGTATTGTTGGACTCTTTTTCCTGGTTTCATAATTAATTTTGATTTTGCTCTGTAGAATTAATTTTAACTGGGAATGGCCAGTGGTCTGGAAAATGAGTGCTTGGTGGTTTGTTTCAGTATTCCAACAGTTTGCACTGCAACTTTGAGCAGACTGCCCTAGAGACAGAACAGCTCAGGACAACCATATCCTGGCTCGTGTGTATATATATATCTATATATATATACATAGATACATATGTAGATATACATATCAGCATATATGAGCCTAATGTTAATTCATAGCACTTACTTCACAGAGTAAGCTTATTCATTACAAACACCCAGCTGACAGATGTGCTGGGAGGGACTTTCTCTGGTGATGTACCAGCAGTGATGATGGATGCAGTGTGGGAGCTCCCCGTGATGTGAGAGCAGAACTCCCCATGGATGCTGCTGTTGGGCAGTGCATCATGCTGCCTTACTCTCTGCATCCATGCATGTGGTTTGGCCAGTGGCACATGTGTGTCTAGTGCTGGGAATCACACCAGTGATGTCCCCAGAAGCAGGATGCATGGTCAAAAGTGTGAAGTGGGAGCAAGCAGCATGAGTCAGCCAAAGCAGAGTATTTAGGAGAGCTCAGGAAAGTAGCAAAAAGCTTTGGATAATAACATGTAAATATAGATTTGCATGCGTATCTTAAAAATACACGTGTCTCGTTCTTGTGACTAGACAGCAAATTGTTTGAGCAAGTGTTACTCTCTGAAGATTGTTTACTCTGCAGGGGAATTATGAGGCCCAGGGACATTAACTCATCTTCTTGGAATCACTCAGCAGATTCAAGGTACATCTCTGGAGCTGATCCTGGACTGGATTTTCTCAGTCACTGTGTGACTGTGAGACACACAGTAACTTGAAAAACATTATATTTTGTGATTAAAACCCATCCTCTAATGGCCAACACCTCCTATAAAGACAAATGTCATCCCAAAATGTCAATATTTTAAGAAATAAAAATCACTTAATAGGTTGCTATGAAGAACATTTTTTTTTTATGAGGCTTACTTCCCTAATTAGAAGTTACCAGGGATTTGCCAGAGCAGTCTTAAAGTGTTTATAGGGGGCATTGAATAAAATACAGTCTTATGCTAACAGTGAACGTCTTCCATTATTAGTCATAGCTAGTGGCAAAGCCTGTCCATTTACTTCTGATTGTGGACATGTCCTTGTGACTGCAAAAGGTAAGGTGGATTTTTTCCTTTTAGCTGAAGAAAGTTGCATGGCACAAAGGCAGCATAACAGCAAAGCAGAAGGACTGTTTGGAAGAGGCAAACATGCTTGTCTTCTTTAATAGAAGAGTTTCATGAGAAGTCTATGGTGTGCTCAGAAGCACTTGTGTACCTAGCACAGATTGATTCATGGTAGCTGAAATGCAAATCAAAAATACCACAAAACCTCCTCAAAACAGAAAAAATAATTAAAGAAATCAAAGAAACAATCAAACCCAAAAAAAACACACAATACTTTTTGATCCAGATCAAGACCTCTGAAGAAACTGCCAGAACTATTTCCCTACCAATCTGCTCCTCTGTGTTGTTAGTTTGTCTTCTAACAGCAGTAGACAAAACCACAACGACTCTCACATCTGTTAGGCCATTATTATTTCATGTGTAGGGGTGACATTGCCACTTGATGATGCACGGTAATGACGCATAATGGCCTGGTGACGCGAGTGGGCTGGCTTCTTGCTCTCTGTCACTGGGAGTCTCGGCAGCTGTGGCTGTTGGGTGAAGAGGGGAAGAGAAGCAGCTTTCATTTGAAATTGCAGTGTGACATAGCAGTGATATAATTTTAAGGGCAAGCAGAAGCATAGAGGTGTCATCATGTACTTGTGGGGCATTGAATAAGCTTTGAAGGCATGAGGAGGGCCATAGAGCAGGAGTGTATAGGAACTACGTGATGATAGCTGAAACCACTATGCAGATCCAAATAAGCTGTGTAGAGCTCTATATGTGACCTGGTGCTTCAAAACAGAGACTGAAGCAAAGCCTCAAAAACATTCTGCTTCTAGCCTATTATGTGAAAGAGAATGGCCCAAGCTTGATCTTGGTACAAAGAGAGGAAAGATGGGGGGGGGGTTGCTTTTTTTAATTAGATTTCTCACAGAATCTGAGTGATGCTTATCAATTCAAAGGAGGGAAATAATGTGTTGAATAATAAACATATTAATATTTTCTTTATTGGGAAGATTACAGAGGGCAAAAATCTTCTTATTTTTATTCTTCTGCTGGGTTCTTAAATTTCCCTCCAGTATTGCATCGTTATTTTGCCAGCCTAAGTAAGCTGAGCTGCTGTAGCTTTCTCCAATGTGATTCCTACATCTGCTACAATTTAACTCCATCTTCCTTTAACCTGTGGAAAAGAAACTGCATGCTGTCCCACACGTGTCCCCACACAAGCCATTTACAACAGTGCCTGTACTCTCCTACCACTAGTGCAAAGCCATATATTACTGAGCTCTTAAAACAGTATGTGAAGGTCAATATATATCCGCATCATATAAGATATATTACAACCACAGTTGTTTTTTGCACGGGGCCAATTCCACTCCTTCCCTGCCAACCGCAGCTCCTCTGGTGGCTACTGTGCAGGGGTTATGGCCTCCTCCCACAGAAAACAAGGTCTCCAAGGCCCTGGTGGTTGATGTCTTATGCAGCTTTCATTTTGGGTGCCCTCTTATAGGGCTGCATGTGAGTGCTCAGTTACCATCCTGAAGCATTTTGATGCCAGTGATTTACTGGAAATACCGTTATGGCTGTATGCACTACCATGGGTCAGTTCTGCCATAAATATGTAAGGAGACATGTTACACCTCCCACATGAGCTACTTCTATCCCTTACATCCCTCAGAAAAAAGTGGTAATTTTCATTTACAAACTCATTTTTGCATTGCTCTTCAGCACTTCTGTTCAAAGGTTACAGCATCTGTTTTCTCTGTGGCTCCTGCATGAATTGCCTTTATGAGCATAATCTCAACCCAAACAAGATTTATTAAAAAGAGAAGGAAAAGGAAATTTAAAAAAGAAAGAAAAAGTTTATTTAACATTTGACACAAATTTATTCACATTCCTGCTGAGTTAAACTGTTCAGCTGTGTGATAAAAGTAAAAAGAAATACGAATAGTTCACTTTCCATGAAAATCAATTTTCTGTCTATTCAAATCCTCTGTTATCATGAACTTTCTGTCTAGAGAGAGATGTGAGTATCTTACTTGTTTCTCAGCAGAGTTTTCTCCAGGTAAACAGAGAGTAGAAGCTGAATCCATCACTTTCCCTGACAGCTGGCTCATTGAGGTTGTTTTCTTAAGTGTGATTAACAGCTGCTTCTCAAATGCTCATTTACCTGTTTCAGTGACTTGTCTTTTGGAGGTTGTAACAACTCAGCAGAGCAAGAGTTACCCAGGCATCATCTTTATTATATTTTCCTTTACAGCAGTTTTCCCTTAGAGTCCATTTTTCCTGCAGATCTATGGACAGATCGCTGGACTAGGCTTAATATTTGCCCAGCCTGAATCTTCTGAGTTTTCGATTGTGTATATAGGAGACAAGTTAGAGTTGGAAACCCTGAGCTTTCATCTCCAGCTTTCTGATACTTGAGATCTGGAATCAACCCAAGGTCTGAAGTATCTCTGCTGCTATGAAATAGCACATAAACTGCAACTAGTGTTTGTAGTTCTAATAGAATTTCACCTATTCTCAGAACTCCTAAAATACAAGAAATAAAGGGAAATGACCATAAGCAATGCAAAAAATGAAGGGAACTGACTAAGCATCCACACAACCAGAGTGTGTGAGCAGCATGGCATCTGAGCTGCATGGCAGGTGTGCAACTAAATGTACTTTTCACCCATTACCTTCTAAATCGGGTATGAAGGCAGTGGACTGCTAAAATGAAGAAACTTCAGCTAATGATGTTGTCTTGTCCTAGCCTGCCATGAAGTAATAATGCAATTAGGAGAGGCAGTCTGACTAACAAGTAGATTGCCATTGTGGGCTGTAGGAAGGATTTTCTCATCACTTCTCAGAAAATGGAGGCTTTTTTTCTGTGGGGCTCAGCTGTACAAAACCATGTCCTTGTCAAAGCCAGGCAGAAGGCAAAGGATGTGTGCCGAGACATGACTTGGGAGATGCTGTCAGGCTGATGGTGATGCTTTCCTTGGCAGTATCTTCTGGAGGGCTTAAGGGCTTAACCTTGTTGACAGTGAATATGTGACCTTGTACATGGGTTGAAGGGGAACAACAAACCAGATATTGTTTAATGTGTGTGAGACGATGTTGCAGGCCTGCTCCCAGCTTGCTGGTCCCCATGCATGGGCACCTACACAGGCAGAGATGCCAGCATTTCATTCCATGTGCCTCTTACTGACTCAGCTTCCTCTTGAGCCAGATGCCTTCACATATTATGACATTAAAAGGCAATTCCTCCCAGACGGCTTTAATCATCTCAAACTTGCATGTCTCCAAGGTATTTCTTTCTTCTCCCTTCAAAGAGGCACCTCTGGTGGAAGATTATTCTGTAACCTCATGTGAGAATATGATGAATCTTTCTGCTGACACCTCTCTCACTCTTTGCCTTAGTCAACTAATCTGGATTGGTGTAGTGGGTTGACCTTGGCTGGTCACAGGTGCCTACCAAGCCTGATACTCCCCTCCTCAGCAGGATGGGGAGGAGGGGATAAAAAAAGATGGAAAAAACCCTCATGGGCCAAGACAAAGCCAGTTTAATAAAAGCAAAAGCAATGGCCACACATAGAAACAAAGGAAAAGATTTATTCTCTACTTCCCACAAGCTTGCAATGTTGAGCCACTTCCCAGGAAACAGGGCTTCAGTATGTGTAGTAGTTCTGGAAGACAAATGATGTAATAAAGATTCCCTTCTCCTTTCTCTAAGTTTTTATTGCAGGACAGATGTTGTATGGGATGGAAAATCCCTTTGGTCAGTTGGATCAGCTGTCCCGGCTATGTCCCTTCCCAAGATCTTGCCCAGCCCAAGCCTATGGGTGAGAGGGAAACGTTGGAGAGAAGCCTTGATGCTGTAGAACACTGCTCAGCAGTAGCCAAAACACTGCTGTGTTATCAGCCTCTTTCTAGCTGCCAATACAAAGCACAGCACTATGAGGGCTGCCATGGGGAAAACTAACTCCATCTCAGTCAGATGCAATACAACTGGACACCAACTTTCTCAGTGGTTAAGGTCAGGTGAGAGAAGAGCCACCATTGATATTCCAAGGCCCAAATTCCTCTGTGGGATTAGCAACCTTGGATCAGCACCCCCATTTGAAGAATATGAATCATGATTTCAAATGTTTTAAAATGTTCAAGGTTTTGGGTTGGGATAACTGCTGCTAAAACTGCATGCTAAAGCCTCCTTTCATGGGTGGTAAATTCACTTAAGTTGAGATGAAGACCTGGCTCCTAGTTGTGTTCTTTTCTTTTTAATAAAAACAGAGCTCTTTATTGCTGAGCCTCAAATGAGACTTTATGAGAGAAAATAGCATTTGAGCATGTCTGTTCCTTGCTCCAAATCGCCCTCCCACTGGTGTAACCCCTGTGATTATTGCATGCTCCCCAGAGAGCCGGGGACAAGCAGAAACATGGTTGAAATGGAAGCCCTTATCTGTGTAGGGCTGAAGTCTCATCTGTCAGGACAGCCCTGCTGATCCAAAGCAAACCAATTGCTCTTCTAAATGGCTTTGAATTGGGGAGGGTTTAACTGTGAAAATAAAGCACTCCAGCCATGCTTCTCCCTGTTTTCCTAAAGGATGAGGGGTCCAGGCCTTTGTGTGGATCTTTTCACACAGGCCCATCACTTTTACCAAAGCAAGAGCTGGCAGCAATTTTAATGGGGAAAGCTGCACAGCTTGCACAGTATTTTAGTTTTTCAAAGCAGTCTAGGGGATTTCATACACATATCTTCAATTTGCTTTAATACACCCTCACTTTAATGAAAGATATGTGTCTGAATCCTCCAGGCTGCTTTGGAAGTCTCAGCTATAGGGTCTAATTTAAAACCCACTGAGATCAGGTCTCTCCACTGACGTCAATGGGTTTTGGACAGTCCCAGTGTGAAGGATGTTTCTTTATTGGATGTGCCTGTAAAGGCAGAATCTAAGCCTGTTCAAAATGACCCATTCTTCATTTCAGGAAGATTTTACTAGTCCTTACTAATGGCCACAGCCACAGAACAATAGCATTTTCCAGGCTGCCTGGTGACGAGTGATTAAACAGCCACAAATACAATGAAGTCTTTAGTGCAATCAGTGTTAGAAATGAATAGGGCAGGGGGGTAAGGTTGCCTGAGAGACACCTGTAGTGATTACAAGGGTCAAAGAGGATGTCCAGAAACAGAGAAAAGATACTGAGATGGTAGTTTAAAATGAAAGTAAAGGCCAGAAACATGTTTTATGCTCTCTTTATACACAGCTTAGTTTCTGGGCTACTTCACCTACTTCTGAAACATCCAACATGAGCTTCAGCTTGAAAAAGAGCAGTAGAGAACACTGATATTCTCAGAGGTACAGAAAAGTCTTTCAGGGACCTGTTTGCTTTCACTTTCAAGCACTTGAGGTTAAGCTGCTTGTCAGAAAAGATTCCCCCCCAGATCAGACCAGCAGGGACTGTTTTCCTTTGGAAATACGAAGAAGGAAAAAGAAAGAAGGCCACAGGAAACATGGAGTGTTTGTTTTTCTTTGCATGTGGGATGTAATGTCTAATGTCTCTCTGGTCCCTCATAATTTTCAGGCAGTGATGCCTGATTCCTCCGCAGGCAGGAGGACGTAGCTTTGGTATCAACAAGTGTCCAAACTGAGGGTCTTACATTCTTTATGAGCTGATGGGAGTCATTTGGTGTGTTTGGACCATGAAGAATATAAGATTTGAATCTTGTGGGCTTGGGGAAGCACTGCAGAGAAACAGCAAAGCTGCTTCTCATGGTCCAGTGAATGGGCTCAACTTATCTGTGGCTCCGGCTGTGTTCGCAGCTGAGAAAGAGCAGTATGACTGTTCAGCTGCCGATTGACAGGTTGAGGGGTTTAATTAATAATTTAATAGACTAAGTCACCAGAGCACTGGACCACTTATTAGCTCCAGCAAGTTGCAGAACCTGAGGTTTAGGTTATTCTGAACTTCTTGCCAGCCCTTTGAGAAAACCAAGAGCAGGATAATTACCAGCTGTGCACTGTAAACACAGGATAAAATTTCCATAGTTATCTTTTAGGTTTTAATTTGTCTTTTTTCCCCATGAGTTTTTTCCTCATTCTGACCAATGAGCAACACTCGTCTATTGGAAATAACTGCAACTGAGAATGGAGCATCATTATCAGGAGGAATCTGTGGGCTGAGTTCATGGTCTTGTGAATTTAAATTATGCAGATGTATGTTTTCAGACCTCTTCTCAGCTCTGGAAATGTATTCTATCATTAGGAAATTCCAAGAATTACTTGACAGGTCTGGGTGTGAGGCACAGAACAAAGAACCCATTATTTCTCTGAAAAGAAGTCAACTTTTTGAACAGTTCTCATGTTTCCAGGCTTTCCAGAGGGACCTGCATCAAGAAACTGTACCCATTAGGGCATTTGATGTTATGTTCTTTAGCCTATTTTACTAAAAAGCATATGGATCATTTGAACATCATCAAGTAAATCAATGAATCTGACTGAAACTACAGAGAGTTCTCTCCTAAACCAAAAGCAAAGTCTGCTCAAACAAGGAGTTAATTTCTCAGCAATGTGGTGTTACTACACTGATGGTGCACAGAATTATGTGGTCACAGAATACAAAAGGGGTCTTCCACATAACCAGAAAACAAAGGATGCCCAGCTGAGGAGAAATATCCAATTTGGCACTGTTTGCTTCACTCTAATTGTAGTTCTAATGATTCACAGTCAGATATTTTGGATTTGTGTATGTGTCTGTCTACGTACGCGTTCGTACACACTTATATCTATACTGTCACACGCCTCCCCCACACTCTTATTTAGGAACATGAATCCAACTTGTGATTGCAGAACACCCCCCTAATATTTCAAAAAGCAGTGGTAAGGTGTCAGAGAATTGTTATGACAGATTGTTATGACAGGTTAGTCAGAAAACTGACGTGTTAGAGAGAAGCATCATATCCATCTGAACATGCTGGAAAGCTGACAAGATTGCAGTTACATGTACAATTTGGAAGGAAGTATATAGGCATATATACTATAATCCCACTATAAGACTTCTGGCTATGTTACAGTATTTCTCCATATATCTATATGGAACTAGATGATCTTCAGGTCCTTTCCAACCCTAACTATTCTATGATTCTATGATTCTATATGCAATTCTCATCTATATTCTGGATTAACTGTCACAAGATAAAAACTAGTTCTGCCCTGTTGACTTTAACAGAGCCATCCAAGTCCATAACAGCTGATTATGTGTTGTACTATATATATAAAATAAGCATCAACATATATCTTATTTCTAAGGTATTTAGGTTGTTATTTTGGAATTCAAGCTATCTTTAAAATCTCAGGCGTGATGTCAGTTCCTCTAATTTTTCCTGCCTTCAGTACAAGGAGAATATGTATTTACCTGTGCGTCTGGACAACATAATTTGGATTGTAGCTTTGATGTTATAGCATCAACAACCTTGATTCTTTCCAAAGATGCTGATTTGGATGGCTCAGAAAATTGTTCTTAATCCATACATATTTTGTCCGTAAACTGAAAAGGCTGCTGTTAGTAATCAAAGGTGATTTTTACACTTGTTCTGTAGGTAGGTTTGGTGTTTAGGACATTCTATACAACCCTATATATACATCAGTAAAATCAGCTTTCTTTCTTATCTCTCCCAGAAGAGAGATGCAAGTTTGATGCATCAGAAGATTGTGCTGCTGCTTTTCTTAACATGCTTGTCCCACAGAAAAACCCAAAACAACTTACTTTTTTTCCCATTTAATTTCTGTGGCTGTTTGGTCTAAACTAACACACAGAGAAAAGCAATAACATGGATATCAACGGTAGGGGAAAGAAAACACACACTCATCAATGCTCTCTCATATTACTTTTGCCAGATTTAACTTCAGACTACCCAATTTTTATCCCATCTCAAATATCTCATTTCATCTGAAGTTTCTGTGGTATTAGAAGAAAGAAGAGCCAGAACCTAACATTTATAGACAAAGTCTCATAGCCTTTCTTTCTCATCCTTGTTTTTGTTTTTGTTAATTCCCTTCCTGTTTTCAGAGAAGCAGAGCCATTTCTCAAACAGTATCGCAGAGAAAAACTACTTGAGGACTGAGCCATGTCCCAATATCTGTGCCAAGTCCCTGCTAGGGTAGGGAGCTTTTGAACCATCCCATTGCTAATCAAACAATCTGGCGACATTCTGCCAACCCTGTCCTTGTCATCTGCTGCTCACTCTGCACGCACACTCAATTAGCTCGGCATCAGATTCTCCCTGCTGTGCACAAAGTTTCTCTTTCTTTGCTACCAGCCAAAAGAAGCAGGGATAGGGTGATTTAAAAATCTTGGCTCATCTTATCTGCTCATGACAAATATAATGCTCAAATTAGTCTTGCAAGTCACTTTTTCCTAACTAGAAATTACTTTCTGCAGTAGCCCGTGACATATTTTCATTCTGCTTTATATCTTTCTAGCCCACTGGTCTTTTTTTAATATCCCAGGCTCACTTTCCCAGCCTCTTTTTTAGGGTTTCATTCTGAAAAGGGGAACAGTTTAGGAAAGTGTTTAAGTAGACAAGCACGTTCAGCTGCTTTCAGGCCAGTTACCTGTGGTTTTAAAGTTCAGCTTATGGTCATGTCATGGAATTAGTTTTCTCTTCCTGAATATAGTAGTGCTATCTCCTCCTTTGTGTACAATGGCTCTCAGAGGTTTAGCTACCTCTTTGCTCTGCAGTCATTGTTCCCTCCTTGCTTCTCCTTCTCGCCACAAAAAGCAGAGCAGGAAGAAGATTATGAAAGCAGAAATCCCCTTGGACAACTCATATCTAGGATGAAGAATCACTACTCATAAAGCACTCCTGGAATCATTCCCATGTGCAGGGAAAGGTCAGTGAGTGTGAAGGCCTATGGAGAGCTTTTCCATAGGGGTTGATAATTTTCAGTGACATAAGGCTTCCCAAGAGTATATGGCAAAAGGAAAAGTGCCTTGAAAACCAGCAGCTCATTCTCTTTTGGGCTAAGGCCACCCTGTCAAGTTTTGAGAGCACAAACAGGGCTAAAAAAAACCAGTCTTTTGATTACATTACTGTTAGAAGCAGGCCACATGGGTACTTAACCTCATGGGGCTGGACATCAGGCATCTAAATTTATTTTGAATAAAAGGGACGCCTGTGGATAACAGGCATCAAATCAAGTTTCTGCAGCAGTGACTTTATACTTTAAAAAGGAACAGTTTTCAAAACATTAAAAAGGGCTGAATTGTAGAGATTAAGCCTTTACAATAAATATATGGATTAAATATTGTTAAGGATCGTGAAGTTAGGCTGCTTTACCGATCCCTGACAGTACCTTAGTTAATAAAATATATAGTGACTCTGTTAGTATCAGTGTGCACTATTTCTTTGCACTGGATTGAACCAAAACAATGGACAAGAGTACTTACAAGGAGATGCAATGAATAGAAGGTAATATGTCCATCATAAAGCAGATACTGTAAAGAACAATAAGGACCACAGATTTGCTGTTGAAGTTGGAACCTTTTAGGTAGAGTTTTCTTTGGCCTTGGATTGAAATCGCATCTTGCAAGGGGATGTTGGTTCATTTTTTCTTGATACCCACACCCTTCACAGATAGGGAAAAAATCCCAACCCTACCAAACAAACTCTATGGAAGGAAAAATCCCCAAAATTCCTGAAAAGATTGAGCTGTTACAGAGAAATCTTGATTTGGGCCAGTTGGTGATTTGCTCTTTGGTTGAAATCTTGTGATTTAGAGGACAAAGTGGGGGTTAATATCAGCTCTGTAAATGAAAACCACAGGAAGACGGGTACATATGTTTGTAGAATAGACAAGCAGCTTTTAAAAACATTCCCCTAGAATAAAAACCTTGAGACCTGCAGTTTCAGTGATTCAGCTAATAACAACAGTGATTGATTTAGCTGAGAACTCAGAGGAGCAAGTTGCTGCTATCTGACAGTTTTGTTGTGTGTCAGCCAAGTTGCGATAACTCCCTCTAAGCAAACTGGGTTATTGTATGTGAATGAGGCTTTTCATCAGCAGGCTCAAGTGAGGGCACTCATGAGGGATCTGTGGCAAGGTAGGATCAGGCACACAGCCAAGTGCTGAGGAGCTGTTGACACCAGGTTTTGCTTGTGGCTGAGCCCCAAGCTGCTCTCAAATCACAATACTTTTCTCAAAGCACCCCATTTCCAGATTCTACCTCATCCATTTTCAGATGACAGTAGTTGCACAACATGAGGAATTCCACATGCTGCTGATTTGCTTGAGTGGTACTACAGTTTCATATTCATCGAAAAAGAAAACCCAAGGTAAAGTTATAGTTGGAAAATTTGTTCATTTCTAAAGAAAAAAGTGAAGGTATTTGATGGGGAGCTCCTGATACAAAGCCCACTGAAATCAGTGGGGCTCTTCACAGACTTCTGAGATTGCTGGGTTTTATGATCTCAACTGTCGCTATACCTTTGAGTTAGAAGGCACATTCAGACCAGTTATCCATTTACTGGGAGGGCTGTCTTGCCTCAAATTTAGTTTGCTATCTCAGGGAAAATATCACTCTAAGTTCACCTGTGCATTCTTATAGGAGGACTCCACTCTGAGTTATACGTTAGCTTCTTTCTGTACTGCATTTCCTTGCAAATAATAAAGAGCAAGGCCCCTGTAAAGCAAACATGGTGTTTTGCTTTCTCTGCCTTCAGTGTGGTATGTTCCTGGCAAGTGATAAAGCATTGAATACATTAAGCAGCATTATAAGCTCATTTTTTGGTAGCTAAAACTTGTTGCAATTTGGATCATTAAGCTATTCTCCATGCAGCATTGTCTTAGAAGAAAACATATTAAAAGGCTATAAAAATTGCTGATACCACTTTTATTGTCTGAAAATAATGGCAGTCACTGGAGACAGAGCTATTGGATCTTGGCAAATTAACCTCACAACTAACAATTAAAGCAACATGTCTACTGAGGACCTAGTTTTATAACTTGATTTACAGAAGTAAATTTCTCTATGAATTTCAAGCTTGCAATGGCGAATAAATGTAGAACATAAAGCCCCATGGAGTAAGGCCAACTTTCCCCCATTCAGTATCCTGGTTCTATGGAAGAGTATAAAAGCAGGGCAAATGCATCATGATATTTCCACAACTTTGGGAAGGCTGCTTTCCCAGATTTCAGCTATTTTCAGTTTGCATATTAGTGGAGTGGGAGAGGATGACCACAGCTCCCAAGGGATATTTCTTCCATGCATTTCTCCAGTTCCTTTTTGAAGCCATAATATTTTATCCCCTACTAAACCATATACTGCAGCAAGGAGCTCCATAATTCTATATTGTGTGAAGTACTGACTTTGCTTTGTTTTAAACCTGCTCCCTGTTAAGAAACTATAAACACCTCTTAGTCCATGTTTTGCCAGAGGTAAACCTTTCTTATGCCACACAAGATTTAATAGACCTCTATCATGTATCACCTACTTCTCCTTCTTCATCCCTGTTCCAGACTAGGCACCAAACTGATATACTCCTTTTTCACGTGTAAACTGCCTTACACCAGTATAAAAGCATTGACATCTTGTGAAGGTGAGGTACGGGTGAGTTCAAACATAAAAAAATACTGAATGAGGTATGTATCCAGAGAACCTTACAATTGTTATAGACATAAACCAATAAATTGTTTCTGCTCCCATGTCAACAATTAGCCACGTCGTATGACTAAGATGAATATGAATATGCCCTAGAGGAACTACTACATAGTTCCTCTATAACTCTCTTCTGGCTATGTGTCTGTCTCGTAGCTACTGTAGCTGCCTAGTTGGGGGGAACTATGCACAAAGCAGCAGATACACCTCTGTCTCTCAGCCAACACCTTGTAGTGATAAGTGGATATAACTCTGATATTCTTAAGCATAAAATAAAAATATGAAACTAAAATGTAGAAGAACTGGATTTGAAATTCTAGTGAGAGAACTATCCCTTGTAGCAGTATGTTTCATACTTAAACACCAGTTTAAGTGTCCCATCACTTCTGGGACAGGGAGTGAGACCCACTCGGTGCCCTGCTGAACCAGAGCAAGTGGGATAGAAAGTTAGATTAACAACAAGAAGACAAACCCTTCTCGTGAGGAACTGTGAGGTGCTGCAGAGCTTTTTATAGCAGCACGAAGAAGTGTAAACCTTCCTGACCCTGTGTGTCTTTCCATTAGCTAACATTTAAGCTGTGTGATATTTGACATTGCTTTCTGTAAATATGTAAAGGATCAGCCAGATGCTTTTGAGGCTGGAGCCTAAAATTCTGGGGGGATTAGACCAGATGTTTCGCCATTGCCTACTGCTACAGGGAGTGCAGAGGTTTACTTTTTCCCACTTTCAACAACTATACAAACGTGAAAAGGAAACTTTCTACTTGTTACACTTGCCATGAAAAGGAAAATGAGGGTCAGGAAAATGCCCATGTCTGGGTATTAAATGTTGTTTTAAACATCTCTGGACAGGTCTCTTCCGCAAATCCCATTCCTGTATATGGATAATTCTTTCTCTGCTGTTCATTCCTAATTTACATATTTTTATAGAGATGGTCTTTCAATGTATAGTTCTCAGCTATGACTCAAAGCAAATGCTACATAAACCCCTATAGATTAAACAGCGCTGATTTTATTTGAAAGCATCTCAGGTCTTACCGAGCAGCTGAAGAACTAAAAAGTCTGGCCAGAAGGGTGCAGATGAAGCTGGCTGTCTCAACACTGCACCCTAGATTACAGCTATCATGTAGACCATAAAAATGACAGCCAGGAAACACATTGCATACATCATTCAGCTGGGAAGAGGTTTAATTCAGTGTTTCATGAAGAAGAAGGAAAAGGTCACATCTAATACACAGTAGAGAAGAAAAATTTTTCCCAAGGAGATTTTGGCAGGAAAAGTCCCATTCAAACTTTTCTTACAGGAATAATTTTTTTTGCCTTGGGGAAAAACAAGTGTAAGTGAAACTTTTCTTACTTTCTTTAATTGCAGAGCAATTCCCTATCAGGTAGAAACTGAAAAAAATAGTCAGAAATTGATGGACAAGATGCTTTCTTTTTGAAAGTAATATCATCACTTTTAAATAACACCGAAGGAGAGAGTGTTACTTTAAAGTGAAAAGTAGCACTTAACTGTGAAGCTGCTACTGTCAGCTATTCGATGATACAGCTTTTATAATGATTTCTAAGTGGGAAAAATAGTGAAAAAAAATGACCTTTTGAAATCTATTATATTAAAATAGTAGTGTTTTGAGCAAGAAAAAACCCCATCTTTTCATATGAAAACTCATTTCAGCAGGTGATTATTACACCTCTTGCTATTGAAACAGTACTTTGGACTTGTCAGAAGAGGATCTAGTTCACCTTGCAGTATTAATATCACCACTGCCAATCATTTTCCTCTGAAAAAAAATGCACAAAAGATAGAACTAAACTCTGTTCTTTCATGCCTCAGCATTATAGAGGCATAAAGGAAAAACTGGCCAAAGATCCAATCCAAAATCCATTAAAAATCAATGAAAAGCTTTGCAATGGGCTTCTAGTGTGGGTTACCTCTCCACTGACTATAAATGAAATTAATCTGTCAGGCAGCAATAATACAGTGAAATAATTAACTTGATTTCAATACAATCACTTTAACATTCATTAAAAGTGATGAGTTTCTTTCAATTACCTTGCCACGATGCATTTTGTTGTTGTTTGCTTGTTTGTTGTTGATAAAAATAAATAAATCCTTTTTTGGTTAATTTCCCCCTGGACTGGTGGTTGTTGCTGTAATGGGGTCTGACTTCCAGGGTCATGCTTGCAGATGTAGTGACAAATAGGGACATCTGTAGAATGGGGAAACAACAGCCACTTCCTCAGCGGAGCCAGGAGCATGCACATTTCACCCAAAAGTTAATGAGAACTCGATGCAGTATTGATTCTGCCTCAACAGCTCTATGGTCTGAAAGCTAGCATTACAATAGAGATTGCACAAGTTTCCGAACAGAAATGGGCAGGTAGGGAGAAAATGCGGGTCCAGAGTCTGGAGATACCAGCACTTTGGGCCTTTCTTCCAAAAAAGCTCCCCGATAGACAGGCTTGTTTTGTACCTTGGGATTTCACTGGGCTTTGGAAACTCAATAGTTCTCATTGACTTTTCATGCCATGGTTGAATTGTGTCTTCTCTTGGGGGAAGAACTAGCAATGAGCAGTGTCTGCCTCCTCTGCTGCTGTCCTTTCTTTGTCAGCAGAATCTCAGGACACTTCTGACTGTCTAGTTGTGACTTCTTTCTCGTCTGAATCTCACGTCTAACCAAGATGACAGGAAGGTAGAGAGGTTGTTTGCTCTTCTCCTAAGTATGCTATGCTTCTCACCTGCGCATCTTAATGGAAATTACAGAGAAGAGCTGCACCAAGCCACAGCATGGGGAAAACGAGCATTAAATAAAGATGAGTCTGTACCAAGTGAAGCTAAGAGGAACTTGGCAGGTTTGACTCCCATAGGTTCACATGAGCACCTTCAGCTGCGATCCACTGAACGGCCGCCAAAGACAGAAGTTGCAGGGGCTCTTTCAGCCTGGGCTACAGAGGAGGAGCGCCAGAGTGTGAATTTTCCTTGCCTTCACTCCCTGCCACATTGGTATGCACATTAAGGTTTACATTCCTCTTCCCTTTCTTTTACTTTTCAATCTCTTTTCTGCATATATATAAAAGAAATTCCACAGTTTTCAACTGGCGACAATAGTCAGGGTAGAACATAATCAGCTTTCAGAGAGTCCTGAGATAGACTGGTTTTGTCCTAGTAAACTACCCGTATTCTTTGAAAAGGCAGGAAATGTTGGAAAGTATGAAGGTCATAGTGCGCAGTCACAGAAAAGTCACAGTATAGTGTTAGACTGCATTATGATACTAAGAGTTAGAAAAAGGTTCAGATAGATGCATCTTTAAGCATAAACATAGAGCAAAATAAATAGTGGTCTTGTAAGGGACAGACTGAAGAGTCAGGAGAAGAATTTTGTTTCTGTTGACCTGGAGGAATTTAGAGAAATGGAATAAAGGATTAAAAAAGCATATATATGAACTTTTAATCTGGGTGAACCTATTCTGTTTTCACATTATTTAACACTTATTTGAATATTAAAACCTAGCTTCATTTTTAACAGGGTAAAAATGGCACTTAGAAGGTAATTAAATAAGAAATGTTCCAGTTTGAGAAAGCTGGCATTAAGATGTGATCATTTCCCTGCCAGTTGTTCCTTCCTGCCCCTTCTTCATCTCCAAGGTATGCCACATGACACATTCACAGCCTTCAGTTGCTCAGGAAATCCACATGGAGGTGAATTTCTGTTCATCAGAGGGGGCTTGCTGAAGTCTCCCAAACCTGGTACCAGGTGTACGGCTTCTGCTTTGTTCTACATGAGGAGCTCTCTGTATCATGGACAAATCCTCCAGTATGTAGCCAGTATCTTACTGCCCCTTGTTCCCAGAAGGACAAGTTGGTCTCGTTTGCTTGGACTGATAATCACTGGGCTGGTACCTGCAGCCTGCTGAGCTGCCTAGCATGGCACTTCCAAAAGAAAGGGACCAGGCGTTGGTCATTGGCCCATTTTTGTAACTATGACAGAGCAGAAAGTGTACCAGTATTAGGAGAAAAGAGTAAGCAGCATCTTTCTCTAAAAAAGTCAGGAAGTCTTTGCAGATTTCACTTCTCAGCCTCAGTCTCATGTTTGCAGGAACCCTCACTTGCAGGTCCAACTTAAATAGTTCCTTCCTCAGTTTCTTGTCCTTTCTGGTCCTTGCTTTGTGCTTGCTTTGAAACCAGCTGAGAAGGCTGCATCTATTCATGTCCTGTTTTCCAGTGACACCTATTAAAACTGGAATAATAAGACCAGTTGGCAGAAGTAAGCAGGAACTGGGTGAGCGGGCAGTAATGTTTTACTGCCCTGTAGATACTTGGAAGCAGGGTAAAAGACAGACTTTACCCTTTAAGCTCTGATTTAGGTCTCTCTAGCTTAGTATTCAGCAAATAATATCCAAAAGGCTGAATGATACTCTAATTAAAACCTATTTGCCTCAAACTTCCTCTGTACCAATCAACATTCCTCTGCACTATATCCCTTGGCATTATCTCAGATGTTATCCCACCCCATTTCTCCTGCTGCCCATGGACTTGATACCAGCTCAGTAGGTCAGCATGCCTTTTGCAGGGAATAGCAGGTCTTTAGGCTCTGAGCTTGACCCATGGGCTCAGTAAACAGAGGGTTTTTCACTTCTGAGCTCAGAGTTACAAGTACAAACACACTGGGCTTGCAGCATGGGGCAAAGTAACCAGAGGATGAGAGGTGAAACACTCAGTATTCTGCTCCAAGACAAAGCCAGTTCCCATTGCAGAGCTGTGAGCAGGAGGTGCTCAAGGCTATGAAGCCACTTCCAGCAGGGTACTTCAAGTGAAACATGCCTGTGAGACAGGGCAGGTTTTGTTCCTGGATGTGGGTTTGGTGGTTACAGGTATAAGATGGGCATGCCTAGCCCCTCTAGACATAACAAATCCTACATGGGGATTAGTGGGTTCTGAGTATGGCTTGGATGCATGCGAGACGATTGTACTTTCTCAAGTAGATTTGCATATGCTGTGATTGATTTTGCATTTTTGTTGTGGTACCTTTAAATAAAATCTCAAACAACCCTCTTTCCCCAATACTTAACATGGTCAAGAGAAAGTAAAAGCTGAGTCCATGGCCTGCCATGAGGACGGAGATACTGTCCTCCCTGCTAACATATCCTTACATCCTCTTTTTTCTCAAGCTTTCATGTGGAAGCAGAGGGGGCAGAGATCACCTTTCCACCAAGTGCCTTGCATGGGGTGGTACGGATGAGTTTGATTTCTCAGAACTGCAGCCACTTGCACTGTGGTAATATATAATTAAGGACACTAACAGCATCAGGAGCAGTCTCTCGCTCCCACCCCAGGATTAATGTCAGAGGGGATTGTATCATCACTGCTTTCAACTCATCAGCCCCTGTCAACTCTCATAGGCATCTGAAGACTGTGTTGCCCTCCCCATGCTTTGAGGTCTTCAGGATTTGAAAAAGAAGCTCAGAAATTATGTCCTTTATTTGAAAGCTTTCTTTTCCACCAATTTATTAAATGTTTTACATATATATATATATATAGACACCCACATATATAAAGCTGTCTGGAAAATAATCCGGTGGATATGAAGTCTTTAGGCCAAGTGCTAAAATTAAGTTATGATGTAACCAATATTAAAATGGAAGGTATATTGGTTTCCTTGCATAACAGATTTATCTAGATGCATTAATTCAGCATTCAGGCACCTATATGCAGCATGTCCTAGGTGACCTCGTCCCCCTTCACCACATAAGTTACAGACTGAAATGTAACTAAAATGCTTGAGAAGAAAGTGCTGGGGAGGCAATTTCCTACCGACGCCTCCAACTTTGCACCCCAGCACACATTATTGTTCCGCTATTGCTGTTAACACACACAAATTACTGCATTTTCTATGACTGACAGTAAAAATGTGCAGCTTTTGCTGAAAAACAGTAAATAAGGTTTGGGGCCAGTTTCTGACTGAGAAAATTCATGTAAAGCATTATTTAGTGTTTTGTAAGACTAATCTGCATTTACCTAAGGGCTGTGAGGCAGGTTTAGCTCCAGGTACTTCATGGCTCTTCTGTGCTAGTCCTTGGCAGACATCCGGATCTCTTAGAAGCCCTCCTTTTGTGAGAGCTGCTGTGGGGTGGAAATCTCAGTTTTTCTGGTCAGCTTTACTTTCTACACAATTATTTTCTACTTTACCCTCAGAGTTCTTTGCTTAAATTACAACAGAAGATACGTTTAAATCTGTTTCACACTTTCCTTTTTAGTGCTGTTCTGCTGTGATTTACTGGACTCTGTTAAACACAAATCTCTGGCTGGAAAACCCAAGGCTGTGTGTTTGAGCAGAGGACAATGGTGGCTGAGATTTTATCGGGAGGGAGCCTGTCTTGTTTCAATACAGCTCATCCTTTAAGAGTGCTTGCCACCTTCTGGTTTGAGAAAGGATTACAACACTTTACTCTTGGGCATATTGAGGAAATCTACTGTAAAAACGCTGATCCTGGTCCTAATCCCCCTGAAACGGATGAAAGATTCTCAAGATGTCATAATGCTGACTGGAGAGTTCTGAAGTGAAAGGACAGATTCTTTTTTTCTTTTAGACAGAAGGACACAGTGACATCTGGCAAGAAACAAATAAAAGTGATCTTTTAACTGAAATATTTGATTTGATACTATTTGCATTGGTGGAGAATGCCCTTTAACCAGTACATAAAGCATTCAGGAAAAGCGCTGAAAGCAAGAATAATGAAAAATTAATCTTATAAGTGGAATAGGTACAAATCCTTCAAAAGGAAAAGAACTTTGAAACTGGGAACTTTTTCCTCACAAAGCTGTTTGCAGATTCCAAGCAGTCTGAGATGTCTCTGTTTGATCTTGTCAGCTGTCAGCAGACTGCCCAATTTCAGTGATGATACTTAAGAGTATTATATGTGCCATTTGTATGAGAAGAGGATCGATGTTAGCTCTAAACAAGCCACTTCACAATTACGGCTACTCAAATAATATGAATAGCATCAGTACTAAAAATCAAAACTTCAAATCTTTGCCAGTCATCTGCAATTTATCCAGATGAAAGAATTCCATGAAGCATATATTTAATGAAGGTTGGTACATGCTTATTCTAAGGGATGTCACATTTGCCTCCTTCATGTAATTCATACTTAATTTCAGATGTCACAGTACTGTCCAAAAAAATCATTTCTATTTAATTGTACAGAGATCCTAATTGAAGGCACCAGAGTATCTGAAAGTGTTCCAGCAGTGCGTGAAGCAATGTGACTAACATATGCCATTTGTTTGTTCAATTTGTTCCTTCTCAGCAAGGGACGAATGGGCAGTGAAACAGTTCTTTTTGTATGTGCATTTTTATGACACGCACGTAGAATTATGTTTATATTGGAAAAGGCAGGTCAAACCCAATGTTCCTCACAGAAAGAGAATGACAGTGAAGTTTCAATGTTCCTCAGTACTTGGCAGTTCACATAAGCTTTCTGGCCCAAAAATGGTTGGTTGTTTTCTTAGCTCTAACTTGGGCTTACGTCTTCACACTGTAACATAGCCCTTGTTTGCTTTTGTTAATTAAAGCAGACTTTGCTATAACTCACCACTGATCACTGCCCGAGTGATGACTGTGGCCATGGTGCGGTGAGCAGCAGCTGGTTGTGATTCACTAAGAAGAAGGTGTGGAAAGAGAAGCTGAAATTTGGAGGAATGTCAGCAGGTACGGAATAATTCAGTGATGTGCTACAGAACGCCTTGCTGAGGATGCTACGTGTCTGTGGATGCTAAAATCTACAGACAATACACAAAAGGACTGGAAAAATAGAGAAAATTAAGTCATGGCTTTTGTGCAGCACTGCTTTTATGCAGAAGAGCTGGGGGTAAAAGCTCTGCCAATTCTTTCTGTCCTTCACAAGAAGGCAAAACAGGGTCAGAGACAGAGGGAACAAAGGAAGCAAAAAGGGACAAGAGGTCTCCGAGGCACAAAGAAATATTTCTGCCCTTTTTGTATTTTGGAGCCAAAGCTCATTTACTCCCAGGCCTTTGCTTGGGGCAATGCTCAGTTACAACAACATCTCGAAGATGGGCAGTCCAGACACCAAAGCACAGTTAGCTGAAGAAGCAGCTGACTGCTGACCCAAGTGACTAAGTGATGGCTTTCCTCAGTTTTGCCCTAAACCCTCACAAACCACTTCCGGGCCCATTTTGGAATGGTGAGATTTTAGCAGGGCTTCCTTCCCTGACCAGAAACAGCTTCAGGTTTATGAAAAGCGAGATCATCCCATCTAGGCTAATTTCTCCCACTCTCCCTACCCAAATGAAAAATCACAGTTCTTCATTCTCAGACTCTCTTGACAGGGCCCTAAAATACATGGGGACCAGGGGGAGTGTAGGTTAAAAGCTAGAAACTTCCTCCTGCACAGGCTGCTGCTGTGTGTTGCAGTACTGATAGCCAGGAGAGCTCTGCAGTAGTATGTGTGAAACAGGTCTCTCCTCCTCACATTTGGTGCATAAATCAAATTCTTGTTTCTTTGCACTGGTTGAGCCAATTTTCCTGCCTTCTGTTCAGCCATATGAAAGTTGCTGATGAAACATGTTAACTTAAGCTTTTTTCTCATGTCTCAAGCTCCATTTATTTGCCAAACCAAAACAGGGTACATTTTTTCACTAAATATTTGAGTTGACTGTCGATAACAAATCTGACTGGCCATATTATAGACAGAACAATTGTGTTTGAGCCTTCACTGACTGTGTGGTTTGTTAATTTAATTTTGCTACCCAAAGAAGATCAGATATTGTGACTGCAACAATGAAAGCTCTCTGCAGGTCTGCAAGGTCTCGAGTATCTACCATCACACCACAGTCTATCCACTAAGGACTAAACACGAATTCATTTGTCTGAAATATTTGAACCATCCAGAACAACATAAATCTTTGGAAGGTGGATAATCTCGAATAATGACTGAGGAATCTGTACATTTTACAGCATTTTATTGTCTCTTTTTCAGGATCAGTTTGCTGATTTTTCAGATTTATTCATGTGAATCATTCCTGCTCTGTAGATCAAGAGACAGCCATTTTTAGAGTATTGTGGAAACAAAATTTCATTGCTTTGGCTGGTCACAAGTGACACAGTATGTGTCTGTTCATTATTTGGTTGAACATATTCTGGATTTTGAGAACAATATATTTGTAATTCCCTCCTGGCAAATGTTTTTTTATTAAATACTTTCTTAAATAAACTAGTTTCCATAGATGTTCCTGCCAATACACTTTTTTATTCAAAACTTTGGCCTTTATCCAAATTGACCCTTATTTGTCAGTCAAAATGGACAGATGGAGGAGTTCAGCATTTTCTGGGGCCAGGCCATAAAAAAGATATTTTAAGTTCCAGCTCTTTCCATTCTGTTGAGAGGGCTTTTCATTTTAAGCATGGCTGATTCCACAGCTTTGAAATGATGTTTTCAGAAGAGAAATCCTAAAACTGCTGTTAAATCTGTTGTATTTCTCAGCGCATGTGAGGCAACATGAGAGGAGGTATCTCAGCATGGTAAAGCACCATTTCCATGAAAGAAAGGAATACAGCCTAATTTATCTTGCCATGCCATTTACAGCTGAAATAAAAAAGCCCCGCAGGTATGAAAGCCATTGGATGGTGCCAAATGCATGCAACCTTTGCTCAAGGTACCTGCTGTCTGAAGACTTCTGCCTGCTGCAAGATATCACAGAGGTAAAAGGATGATTAAGTGTAAGTGCCTGTAGCCATAAGCCAAAAGCTTCCAGATGAAATAATGCTCTCTCTCATAACAGAAGCAATTACAATGTAGCTGTCTGTATTGCATTTAGTATTGCTACTAAAAGGCTGTGCTGCTCTCAAGTACATGAGTGATAGCAGCTAAATTTTTATGAGTAAAGAGTAGTTTCTGCTGAACACATCTTAAAGCTTCTGGAACTTCACAGGAAGCCAGAATGGCCTGTGCAGGCCTCCAGAATAGGTATTTGTGATGTGAATACATAGCTTGGATTGAAATTATGCATGCATGCCTTCCCTTACACATACGTAAGCATATACGGAGAGAAAAAAAATGCTCTTAGTCTTATTTAGCTTCATCTCTAACATGAATCACTATATCCATGGGATGACTGAAAAATTCTCTTCATAGGTCCTCTATTTTGGACATAGGATGCATTTTCATGAGAAAGATGTTACTTTTTTTTTTCCATAAGAAAGTGATAAATAAGAACTGATAAATAGGTTGGTTTGATGGTTTGGTTTGGTTTTGTTTTGGGGTTGGTTTGTTGGGGGGTTTGTTTAGGTTCATTTGAATCCAAATTATTTCTTGGCTTTTCAAATTATTGACATTTTTATGACAGCTAAAAAAATGAACATTTTTCAGCCATCTCTACTAGTTTCTTCAATGTGTTCAAGTGCTTGTTGTAACTCTCAGCAATTTACAGGAAGATCAAATCCTTCATGAGACGACATCTAGAAATCAGTGTCATGCCTCCTATGCTGCCTCCAATGTTGAATGATATACTCTGAGCTGTCTGTGCCCTACTTCTCCTGACCTGAGCAGGTCAGATTGTGAAACACGAGTGAATTCATGCTGGGAACTGATGCCTAGAAGAATTCTACATGAACCTTATTTTTATGGACATAAATGTGTACTAGCCAAGTCTTCCCACTTAGAAGTATGTCAGAGGTCTTAACATTGACCAATAAATTAGTATCTGGCTCATAATTTGATTTGGAGTCATCAAGAAGCAGAGAGGTCACCATGTCTCTAGACAGTTAATTAGGTGACTAACTAGCTCCACCACTTAAGCAAACATTGTCATTTATTTCTCACTAGACTACGTCTGGCTTGATAACTTTTCCATATTAAGGAGACTTCCACTGCACACTGTTTTCTACACTTAACTTTAGAAAATACTGCACTGAGATAGTGCCTCTAGGCAGGACATCCTAGTTGATTCTGAGACTTGAGGTTACATCTTGCAAAATGTTTTGCTATGTGATCTGGATCTACAGGGCAAGATAGGTTTAATTTGGGGATCTTTTGCACAGCACAGATTTGTTTTCTGTGCAAAATGTATTGCAGGATTAAACTCAGCATCGTGTAAAAAATGAGCTTACAAATTGTAAAGTCATACTGTTTTCTGCTCTTTCTTCTTCTGCTTATATAAGTTTAAAAACAGAGAAAAAGAGAGCTAGATTTCAAGAAGTGGTTTGTTCTCTCCACATCACCTTAAGCTGTAAACTACATAATTCAAACCACATATGTGAAACCCTCTCTTAAAGAGATTTCTCATGATCACATCTCTTTGTTGAGCAGTTACACTCATTCGTTTCCCGAATATGACTCCTAAATCCTTTTTTGGGGGGAATCCCTGTTTTCCATTTGATCATAACCTACCATTTTTCAGCTGTGTATCTTGAAGTTATTTGAATAGTCCAGATGGCAATCACATGATGCTAGATCCCTCTGGATCATTCTCTTGCCCTTATCTTTACTTAACAAGCTACCAGGCTTTGTCCATACTTAAAAATTACTTTGTACTTCCTTGATACGCCTTAGTGAAGCATCTACAACAGCATAATCCTGAATCAGAGTCACTCCCAGTAAATCTGTCAAGTATAACCCCTTTTTGCTAATGATTTCCTATTAGTAGATCTCTTTTAGCATTTGCCAGTTAATTCTTTTTCCATATATTGTATTCTTTGCTGGTTCTAAAATTTAATCAATCTTTGAGACAATTCTATTTCAAAACCTTAAAAAAAAGATGTAACATCGTAGATTAATAAAAAGTACAGCTGAAGGAAATAAAAAGATGATAAATTCTTTCCCATACTCCCAGACAGGATCAGATGTACCAGTATCTCATTCTAAGAATATTACAGTTTTGGGATAACTTTATCTTCAAGTCTTGCATCCTTGTCAAAGAACAAATTAGGTTTTGTGTGACAAAACCTCCTATTCACAGAACAATGTTTATTGGCATTATAAACCTTTTCCTTACCCGTTACATTTTAAGAGATGTATTTTAATTCCAAATGTTCACATTTGAACACCCCTTTAAATGTAGAAATGAAGAATCTTCGTTCTGCATTGCAAGAAATTCCATCTATTTCCAACTAGATATTATCAGGCTTTTCATCTCTATTCAAAATTACAGTTTGATTCAAAGATCATTAAAGCCAGCAGGAGTATTTGCAATTATTTAATAACCCAGGTCTTTTCTACTCTTTAAAAGGTTAAAATATTTGTCAGCTTCTTAGTCTACAGAGAAGTTCCAAATGAGTAGATTTTATTCTGCTGAGACAAAATAGGACCTCAGAAAGCAGGGAGCAGTTGTCTTTTTCATATTCACATGCCAACATGTGTTGAAGAATTAGACTGCCTCTTACAGTCCTAACCTACAAAACACCCTTGGCTGCTGGGAAGTGAGACATGAGCAGAAGGAAAGTTTGTTGGTGAGACCAAAACCTCAGAAAGACAGAGAGTGTAAGAGACAATTGTATGCCTAAGGTCTTGTTTTTATTATGTAAGTTCGTTTCCTAGAGATACATATCCTAAGGACACTAAATTATCTCTGAACTTTTCTTGTATTACTTCAGAATAAATTTCTGTGAAAGGCGAAATACTCCCCCCCATATTCTTTTTTGAGTCCACACCATTCATTACACACATTCTATTGTAAACTAGAGGAACTTAGCTTACAGTTTTGTTCATTTATTTGCTCTCAAAATTTAGCTGCTTGATCAGATCTGCTTTTCCTGAGCAGTTTAAAAGCAAATTAGTCTCCAAACCCCTAAAGTGACAAACATCTAAAGTATTATTGACCATTTTCATCTTTCATATGGGGATTTTAAGATTAATATGTTACATGCCATAGAACAGAAAGTAAAATAAACTTCTGCTGAGGGAAAAGTATGAATTTTTGAGAAGGCAATTTCTTGATAGCACCTTTTATTTATTTATTTAATGCTTTACTTTGCTATTTGAAAATGAAACTGTCTAATCTTGGTTTGTCATAATTAGTTAATAAAAGTTAACATATTTGGAGGGGGTAGAAAGGGCAATTGCCACAAATTCTACAAGTTTATTACTGAAAACTTAGCTCATCAAAACTTAAAGCTATAAAGCAATTTATGTAATCTTTATAACTGAGCTTTCTCAGTTGGCTGGAAGGCATATGGGCTTGCTAATTGCATGCAGTCTTTTCTGTGTGGGATATTGGTATTTGCTTAGCTGAGGTTCTCCTGGAAGGGTATCCTCCACTTTGACACTCATATTATGGCACAGGATGAGGACCTTGAAGCTTTCCCAAGGGACCTAGCTGGCTATGCAATCCACACTGTGTGTATCTCACAAGAATTAATGGGTGACTTGCAGTTACAATGCATATATTTATGGTAAATGCATTTGTTTTGCTGATAAGTAGAAGGAAAAAATATCATCTGGTAGCCTTGGCAAGTCATGCTGTAATAGATAATCCTGTTTGCTGATAGTCAATAACAGTGCATTCACAGGACATGCAGAGCAATTCCAGCAGTGAGCACACTTCAACACCACCAGCTCAAGGCTTATTAGGCTCTACAGCTGGAACCTGCTACTCTGAAGAAGATGTCCTGGCTAGGATGAGGCTGCCATGCAGAGGAAGGGGAACAGATGGGGAAGTTGGGTCAGAGTGCAAGGAGTAAAGTTGGATTTGATGTTCCATACTGTCAGCTGGAGAAAAAGCAGTGGTTGATGTCAACCTGCACACCCAAACCCCTCTCTCAGCTGCAGATAGCCCTGCTGTTCCTCACACTGCAAACCACAAAGCAGACGATGGGACTATGGTCACAATACTGTCCCAACAAACTGCTGACCTGGATATATGCATATTTCAGTTGTGCTTATGGTTAGCCTTCAGTCCCCAAGTTTTGTTGCATAGGCTAAGGCACAAGCATAACAAGGAAGACAGATTTGCAAAACAAAGATAAGTGTCATGGATGCTCTCTCAGCAAAACAAAAGCTATTCTTTTTAGTGACACATTTCAATCAAAACTAATTAAAATATTTTAAATTTTATTTAAAAACATGTAAAATTATAATTCCAGATTGCTATTGAGCTGTTCATCCTGTTTATTGTGCTTTACTCTGAATTTTCTGCTCTACCGAAATGCCAAAACCCCAAAATAGATAAAATTTCCTATTTTTTCTTTTGGAATTTTGAGTTGAACAAAATAAACCGAGTTTTTCTGAAAGCATATGACCATTTATACTCTGCTCTTTTCTTAAAAAGCTTGCAATGCCTCTCTCATTCAAATCGTGATCATTTACTGCTATGAATGTTATAATGAATACAATTCCATATTGCATATCATTCAAAGAAAAGAGAAAAAGTATGTGAATTACAGACAATTAAGTGGATGATAATTCTGCTGCAGATGCATAGCATAATTTTGTCGAAGAAGCATCACAGAATTATATGAAAATACTAAAGAGAAGAAGACTTTCATCCCCAAGTTCCTAAAATAACAAAACAGACTTGGAATCAAAGAAGAAAGTTGCTCCAAGTGAATTACAGGGTTCCCCCTGGCTGCATTGATCTTTGTGGAAGAATCTTCTCTCTTTCATCTCTTTAGCTGTAAATTGAGGGTTATCTAAAGATCGGTACCTTTGGTGGCATGAGTAGCTTTCTGAAGGGAGTGTTGTAGGTAACACATAGAAAGACTGGACAAAGACTGCTTCTCTTATCCCTGAGAAAGCCTGTCTGACCCTTTGAACAACTGTCAAGTCAATGTGTAGCATAGATAAATTACCTTGTTAAATCTTCAGTGAATATCCTTGCAGTAATTCAAATAGTTCTTACTAATGAAGAAAAAGAGGATAGATAGTCAGATCTCAGTGGATAAGAGCTACCACTGAAGAGTAAGAAAAGCAAGTCTTATAATAACTAAATATATCATCAACCCTGAAGGAATTGCTTTGAAATAATGTCTCGCTCAGAAATAGATGGTAGAGAGAATCTAAAGTGCTGGTAAATGTCAACAGAGAAGCATTCATCCCTTATTTTTCTTGGACTCACTTTTGCATGACTTACCCCTACATTTCCTAATTTTCATTAGTCATTTGTTACTGTTGATTTTATGCTGCCTCATGAGCTTGCGACTTGCTTTCTGACCTTGTGGTTGACTTTAAAAAGTAACTTTATGTAAGATACATTAAAACTCCACCCTTAATCAGTTATTACATTAATTAAATACTATCAGTTCTGAAAGATGGCAGTGCTCCTTCCCAGAGTGATGTTTCTCTACTCCCACCTTATTCCAGTCCACACTGACTCCAGGTCAAAGCCAGAACATATGCCTTGCTTTCCTTTGGACATATCTGACCATCTGTCTGTCTGACAGCCCCGTCTTGGAATACCTTGCTTGGAGAAATGTAGTTGTGCTTTTGCACTGCAATTTGTGGTAGTCCTAGCAGTGACTGGTGAGACCACAGCAGAACTGGACAGACCATTGGGAAAGCGGCCAGATGGCAACCTGATTGCTATTCCTGCTCCTGAAAACAACACAGAGTACCCATGGATGACTGGTGTGATCAAATTCAGACAATATTTTCTTCCTCTTCTTGTTTGTTGATAATAGAAAGTATGGTCCCTGAAGGGGGTTAACTTATTATTACAGCCAATTGAATGTACTGTGTAGTTATGTCCCAAAATACCCATGTGAGAATACATTCAAAGTCTTCTTAGGAGTCAGTGAGCAAACCCTGGCACTGTTGACAAGCCCACGGGGGGCTATTAAATGCAGAAATACACCACTGGCACAGCAAGTTTCTCAACCACAATTTCCTGAAGGCTGTGAGAGTGTTTTAGGAAAACTATCATCACATAGTCATCTTGTTTTATATTCTTCAAGAGGCATCTGCTATTGGCCACTGGTGAAACAGAGGGACTGGAGTAGGAGGATGCATCACAGAAATCAGAACTACTGTTCTTAGTGAAACTGATGGGAGTTTTACTGAGCACCTCAATGGGGAAGAGATTCTCTCACAGCTTTCACAATGGCAAAATTTAATTACCTAAGTAAAAGTTCTCCTAAATAAACATGACAAGTATCAGCATTAAGTGCTTAGATTTATGCTGCTAAGGCTGGGTTACTTCAGTACCTAGCTCATTCATACACAGCTTGTTTGTGTATCTTCATACCTAACTGAGGTCTTCTGTGTAAACCAGTCTTGTTACTTGAATATTTCCATGAATTACTCAGTTATGGGAAGCATAATCACAGATTTGATGATCTTGTTGGATCTACAGAAACCACTACTAGTACCAAAGCCAGTCCTGCGGTTTCAAGCTAGAGTAGGTGCAGCTTTTCTCTGTAGTCATTGCTGTAGTCAATGCTCACCTGTGTTAAGGACTATGCTAGAAAAGGAGGCAGAAACTGCCACTTTGGGAGGTGAGAGTTACACAGCTTTTTGTCTCTGATACAGTGTTCCCAGACACAGTCAGAAGTAAAGAGTTTGCCAAGAAATGTGGAACAGGGAAGATCTGTGGGGCAGGAGAACATCTGTCATGAAGACTTTGGGACAATTTGTTCATGATGAAGAGGTTTAAGATTTTATCTTTATGGATGATCTCAGACATTTTCAAAGCCAGATTATGAAATTATTTATGTTTATTTTCCACATATAGAGTGAATATGCAGAAGAAAGCTGAATACTGAACCTCAGGACTATGAGGAAAGGATAAATATATACATAAAAATATTAATGTGTGTACTTGGAAAGAGACCCTTCTTCCAGTTTACATAGAGGTCACGTTGCCTGATCAAATTTTATATCTACAAAGTCCAATATTAGCTAAAATATCTGGGATGAACTGAAGTTTTCCCACTGCTATGTTCATGACAATAATGGTGACTAAAAAATCAGCTAAGAAAGCTTAAGCAGATAAATAAGCTTCTTGGAAGAAAACTCGTATCAAAGAGCAGACAACAGAGTGCCCATAAAAGTGCTGTACTGTTTGTATTTTGCATTTTTTCCATTCACCCATTATTCTGTTTTCTCAGATGCCACATAAATCCCTCCAGTGAATTTTCTATCATCCATAAAAGAAACCCCAGATTTTGGAGGGTATGATGATCTGAAGAGGCACTTGACATGCATCACTGTTTTCCATTCCCAAATGTAAATAAAATGTGGCTACTCCTGGTGTATGGTTTCCATTAAGATTCCTCTTTTGACTGTAAGAGCAAAACTGGGAAAACAAACTTACTGTTTCCAAAGTAGCTCACTGCCTCTTGCTTCAGTGCATGAGGCACCCAAGCACATGAAAACAAAGATCAATTGCTTTAGATTCAATGTGACCTTGTCCTCCTATACTGTTTTATTTCCAACTGGGTCTAATGGAGCTGAATACACTGTTTATGTCATGTCATTCCAAAGCAGATGTGTATTTGTTACTTGAGCACAGTTCTGATTTCTATTTGAAATTTGTGGAAATTTACTATTGACTTCAGATGGGAGATGGCTGGGCCTGAAGTGAGTGTGACAGACATAAGAAACCACCTGCACTCCTATCTAAGCAATTCCTTGAAATATACATAACACCAGTGAAATTCAGGAATAAAATCAATGACATTTTTCTGAGGTAGATTGTTGGCTGATGTAAATGTTCCAAGCTAATCTTGAAACCTGGTGATGTGAGTAAGCAGCAGTACTTGACAACTTGGACATTGTCTTTGTAACAAAACCCCTCTTAACTGGGAGGGTTTGAGGGTTCAGTGAGAAAAGACTCAAATGTTCACATAAAAAGTGATCTGAGGTCCCAAAGTATTTGGTTATCTATTTCTAAAGAGTTTATATGGAACTGCATTGGCTGTGGTCAATTCAGTACACCATTTATGCCCACGTCTTCTCCCCAGACCCAATGTCTCCATCCCTGACACACACCGCCTGGATTTCTGTTTTGATGTCCCTGAGGTGGTGGCATTGCCATACCCCTTCCTCCATCTGAACTCCCCGGAAATAACTCCATTTCCACTGACTTGAATGAGATTCAGAACACTCCATTTGCTTTCTTCCCTGTTCACCATTTATTCCTAATTTCCCAGTGATTCCTGTTTATGGTTCCGGCTTGACTGTATATTAGTGCTAAATAACTTTAATGCTATTAGCCTACTGGCAACCCAAGTTGTATTTCTTTACTGTTCCATTTGTCAAATTGAGTTGCTTTTAGATTGTAATGTAAACCAAGGCAGGATACTCTGTTATTTGTACAGCATACAATAATGAGTTATAAGACCCACAACAACCTGAGTATTGTATTTTGTCTATTTGGACAATGGTAATTTCCAAAGAAAAATCAAGCAAAAATGTTATCCAAGTCACCTGGTCTCAGTTTTGCATGCCCCTTCTGACTCACTCATTTAATGTTGTAAAGGGAGACAGGCATTAAAAACAAAACCCCCAATCTGAGTCACAGGTCCTGCATCTCAATAGCTTCTTCTGTCCCTCATGACCCCCTACCATTTCTCAGGAAGGAGAGAGTGTGGATAAGTGATGACTGCCGGGAATCATAATTCATTTAAAAGAAGTGGTGGTGGATATAGGTTTCTGAGAGCTGCGACAAAGTGGCATTCTGGAAATCTTTCCTGCTTAAGAGGGACAAAGCCATCCTGGAATTGTCCCTGCCTACCGAGAATACTTGCTGTGTTCACATTAAATTATCGCTCCAGTTTATCCACTTGTAAAATGTGGTTAATGGTATTGTCTTTCTCCATTAAGCTATTTGAGATTTCTAGGAATGAATACATTCCATGAAAGCTAGCAGCTTTCCTTTGTGTGTCTGTCTTGTCCATGCTTCCCTTCTCTATACAACTCTTTGCCCTTTGTGTGCTCCCTGGATTGAATTCCTCTCTTACAATCATAAGTCTGAATTAGGTCAGACACCTTCAAATCTTTAGTCTAGCTTTGAGCTGTGCTGCTTAATGTTGAACTCAAGCTGAGCATGGATCAGGACAAATTATTTGCTTCTCAAAACCCATGGATTTTTGTGTGAGGGTTTGTTGGGGTTTTTTTCTCCTGAGCACAATTTCCATGAATTTTATACAGGCAATCTTGGAGCAATGCTACAAAAGAGTCGCTGGAACTGACATGACATTTCAGGGAGCTTTCGTACTTAACGGCACACTGTACATGGAGTAAATAACCAGGCCCTGTTCCATTCCACTTTACATCCCACTAAGGTTAAAAGGTTGGCTCAACTTGCTTTGAGCTGAATCATCCACAGAGTCAGAACCCATAACCTCTGTGACTACAGTTATAATTTTCTACGACTGGAGCTAAACCCACTAAGTTCATTGCCTCAAAGGCAATAAAAGCCTCATCAACCTCCTCTGCAGTTCAGCCATAGCAAGGAACTAAAAAACATCAGGGAGAGCATAATGCCAAACGTAACCCACTTGTAGAAAAAGTCCTAAATCCGGTTTGTCTAATGTGTAAGCCTCACTTGCCCATTTCACTTTACAGTCATCATAAAAAATAAGAGATTGTCTTCAACAAATGCTACTTAACACAGCACCTGATTTCTTGACAAATAATTCAGCCAAACTTACAGCTCATGCAAACCTGTGTGATCTATCTCTTTAAAACAAGACAAAACAGTGCTTTTCATTTCAGAGTCAGTGAGAGAGAACAGGGACTAAGGGATTCTGCGATAAGGGCATTGTGTCCGTTGAATATTAAAACAGTCTCATAAACCTAAGTGATATGCTAACAGCTACACAGAGATGGGATAAGCTCTGCAGGAATGGGAAAAAACTCCCAGTTATTTACAAATATATTCTTTGCAAAGGTCACAAAATGTTCCAGATGGAAATGTGCACCATTAAAAGTAGTCTCAACTGGGATGAGTAAGTCAACATTGTGTGGAGAGTTTTTAGCCAAAATTTGACAGACTTTTTGTCTGTGTTTCAGGCTTTCTCTTTGTGTAGCAGGAACCACTAGGATCTGAGGAGGTTCAGCTCCTTGTGGCCATCTTCAGTACACTTGCGTAATAGGGTACTGTCTGGTTGGACTTCAGCTGAGTTGCACCTTTCAGTAATAACTCCCTTTATAGGCATCACTGATGGTGATTAGGACTGTCCTGTCTAACTTGATTCAGTCTGAACTTAGACATTCTGGCATGCAACGAGAGAGGGCTGCTTAGTGTTTACCTGAAAAGGATCTCCTGAGCCCTCTTTTGCAGGGACTCAGACACCCCCTTGCACTGAAATCTCAGATGACTCTATCACATTCTGTGAGCTGGGAGGCTGAAGTCACTCTCCAGTAAATATTTCCCTGTGTGGGAAGATTTTGAAAGGAAACTCTCATGGAAGGAACTAAAGTCCTTTGTAATCACTGTCTTTGTATGATACTACAGCTAACAAGTGCTGCTAAAACAACATTACGCTAAGCTTAATGACTTTGCCTTGCTCATCTCTATAATGGCTAAGGAAACATTATGAATGCAAGGCAAATAGAGTGTTCAGCCTAGCTCAGGAGCCACATGGCATCTGAATGTGCTGGATGGATTATTCACATGGTTTTTCTTCACCGGTGTCATCTGTCCCCCACCAGAGAATAAAGCTCCTTTTCTGGCCTTAGCAAACTCCTCTAAGGCTGTTCCTGTTGCACTGAGGAAAGTTTTGTTTCTAGTGTGTCAAAAACATATGAGCCAGGTCACCCAGTAAATGAGAAGTGATAAAATATTACTATGCTCAAGAAGAAGGGAGAGAGGGGAAGAGCTGTCAAGCTTCCTCCCCAGGGTGGGTGAAGGACCTCCTCATTTTTTATTCCTTAGCAAAGTATCCCAAGAGTGTCATGCTTCTCTGTACCACTGTCCTGTCCACAGCCCCTTCTTTCCTTTTGGCTTATAAGTAAGCACCCTCTTATCCTCTCAATAACTCCACATGGACCCTGGTACCCTCTATGGACATTTCAGAACAGGGCAGAACACAGCAGCATGGCAATACATGGTATTGGTCCATGGCACAATAGTTAGGAGATCAGAGCCCGGCTAGCTGGATAGACTGTGCTGAGCTGCTCTTAAGGCAAACGCTGCCTGTCTAGCACAAACCAAATTTCCTCAAAATCAAGGTATGCTTAGCTCAGGTGTTAGCATTCAGAACCAACCCTGCACTAAATCAGTACTGACTACCCCCCCCATGTCTTTACTCCAATCTCAGTTGCTGAAATCATTGTGATAATTACTGTTTGACCTCTGTGACCTGTTTGTTAATTTTTGCAGCCAGAAAAGAAGGGATATTCAATTTTGACTTCAAACCCAACATAATCTGTTTCTCAGCATTGACCTGCTGTTTGTGTGTTACCAGAAGGCAAATATTTGCAGTGATTAGGTAGGCACATAGAAATCAGATGGACAGAGAGTCAATCAGCATGCCAAATACTTTGCTATTTACTTTCATGAAAGGCTGGTGAACCCACCGGTTTGTTTGCTTTTGGGTTTTTTTTCTAGTTTTCTCCTCTCTGTTTGCCCTGTCTCCAGGAGAGCTGATCAATTTGTTAGCATCTCATTTTCATCTCCATTACCCCAATTAAAATAGTGTCTCTAATTGTTTATTTTTAAAATTACCAGGGTCTTCAAAGTCACACAGGTCTCAGCCTGGCAGACCAAGGTATATAGTGTGTCACAGCACCGATGCCCATCAGAGAAATGCTATAGATAGGAGGTAAGTCAATACATTAATTGCCTGCAAAGTCTTCAGGTATTTTTAGTCAGGGAAGAAATATGTGTGAAGGGAGAGGTGGAGTGCTGGGGTCCTACACCCCTCACCAAGTCAAAAAGGTCCTATTTGCTTTGCACTGAGAGAGACTGAAAAAAACCCCTATGCCTCTCTCTGAACTCCTGGAGCTCAAAGACATAGTAAAGTTGTTTGTAGAAATGGGAGGTAAAGCTTCAGTGATAGGAAACTAGCAAAATTTTATGCTTTTTCCTTCTTGGGGAAGTAACTGAGTATATCTCACTATGAAGTGAGCTTTCCTGCAAGTTCCAACAGTTTTCTACTTCCTTATTTCTTCACACTTTGCCATCAGTGTGCTGATTCCTATCCTGGCTCTGTATCAGGTGAGTCTCTACAGGTGAGCCATGATAACACATCCTTGTGCTATCCTTCTTTCTCCCAAGGTCCTTAGTTCATTCACACATCCCACTTACCTTAAAATTAAACACCATGAAATCTCTGCAGGAAAATTCTCTTTCCTGAGGTGGGAAAGCAGTACTCAGGTCTATATCTTCATGAGCCAGAATCACACTTGTAAAGATTTCACTGCACTGTGTTGCAGCGATTTCTAATTACAATGTAGGGAAATTGCTTCTGTGAAACCTCTGGAGTTTTGTTTTTATTCTGTCTTCTATATCTAGAAAACTGTTCAAGAGATTTGTGTGTCAATTCCTCAAGAATTTGTTGGGTTCATTAAACTTAAAGTGCACTGTGCATCAAGGAGCACTTCCAACCTGTTGGATCTGGTTTTCCCAGAGATCTGTTCTGATCAAAGCAAGTGCAGAGGTTTGTGGTTTCCTCAAATATGAAATGCTGCCCATTTCTTCTTTCCACAGAAGTCTCAAAGCAGATCCTCAAGTCCTTCCACAGGAGGCAACCACACTGCTGCATGGCCAGAGACAAGCCGTGCTGACTGTAAACTGGAACCTGTTCCAAGAAAAAACTCAGCAAGTGTGGATGTCCAAATGTAGATTTTGATTATGAAGAACTTATATAATTCTGATTGTAGCTTTCTGCTGCATCTCTGGTGCTGGGGATGTTTCACTGCAGTTCAAAACATGAAGATAAAGGAGCTGGACTTGGAAGAAGGGAAAATGGAAGAAGGGAAATAACCTGCCCGACTGATCTTCTTTTCCTCCTATACTATTTGGTTGCTGCATTGTTCTGTGTTATTGTATCAAGCTTCAAAATAGAGCCAGAGAGCCCAGTAAGCAGCAATTATCTATTCTAGGTGTTACCATTCCTGCCCTTTCTCAGCTATTACTTTTCTTTCACGTAGGCAGCAGAAAGAGACATGTTTATTAGCTCACATTCGGCTGTGCTTGATTGATATGTACACGATAGCGAAATAGCTCTTGCAACCATTTCATTTTTGATGAAGGATGCTGATTTCATTGTCATAGTCTTTTGTCAAGCATTTGTACGTTGCTGAAGAAGCTAAGGTTACATACTAGCTGGATTAATGTACCGCATGTTCTGTTTATACAAAGCTGACACTAAGTTAAGTGACTACATGCAAAAAGAAGATCTCAGCTAATAATTGGCTAAGGACTGAAGGCAAAGTATTCAAAATTGCAAGCAACCAGGGCCTTTCGTAGAAGGTATTCTATTTTTAGACAGGGACTCTTTTATTCCTTTGAGAGTTATGATCTTCATAGTTGCTTTTCTCAACCGTTTTAATGAGGACATATAATAGTGGTGGTGCTTTTATATCTTTACAAGTACTCCAGACATTGAACGGGGTGTCATGTGAAGTAGGTTAATATAGAGAATTAACAACTGAAGTCAATAAAAGTAAATGAATAAAACACCCATTGGAACCCAATGCAAAGTGCTTCATCTCTGAAAAGTCAGGATTGTTATGAGCAAGAGAAAGGCAGACGTAATACAGTGGACTATATTCTATATTGACAACTGAATATCCTGATGTCTTCTGTCCTAAAAATACTTATGACTCTAAAAGAGGCCATGCTTATATCCTGCATTTCTGTTTTCTCCTAGTATTTCTTCATATATATCCCTATAGAGAATTAAAAAACAGGGTCCCTGTGCCAGTCAGTAACTGTGGACCTTTGTGATGTCTAGTCCAAATGCATGGTTTAAAATCTTGCAATAAATGCTGAGTAGCTGATGACAGCAAAAATCTCTGTTGGTGCCAATGGTTTGCCATCAGCGTGGTAAGGGAATCAGCTCTTTGTAGCTGGCAGTGCACTGGGTATTCTTAGGGGCCTTAAGACAGCAGCAGCTGTGGCTTGAAGAGGGTGGTGGTCTTGCAGCTTGCTAAAGCCAGTGTTCAAGGTGAAAACTAAGCACAGGCTTTTCGATCCCTCCAAGATCTCTCTAAGAAGAGAGCCAAGAGTTTCAGAGATTAAGAGAAAGGAGAAAGGCTGAAGGATTTTGGGTGAATTTTTCAACACGGAAAACACAAACCCAGCTGTGATTATTTCCCAAATATGGGATTAATTTTTATTAAATTCTATATTTCACAGGCTGCATCCATCTGTTCCCCATTCTCTGTTTCTAATCCTTCAGAGTGAAATGACAGGTTAGAATATCCCCGACCTCTTTAAGATTTGAATTTGGAGGCTGACGATTTATCACAGTTGATCCCCTGTTACAACAGAAAGGACTTGGATAACATGTGGTGATGGTCCACAAACACTAATGCCATCTGCTTAAAAGGCAGATTGCTAGTTAGCATTTTTGCTGTCCACTTGTATACTGATCCAAATACTAGTTTAGATGCTTGTCAAAGGTAAATTAAGTAATTTCATTATTCATAAAGAAAAATAGTTTAGGGTTATTCTTGTAAGTATCAATTTATACCATTCAGTCACCTGATAGATATTTATTAATAGTTTTTTAACATCACTGTCATTGATTAAAGTTTAATTATTTCACAACTTAAAATATGGGAAAAAAGCACCTATTAATGGCAAGGAATCTTATCCAGAAAGTAATAACTGTTGTTCTATTAGGTCTTCCACCCAGTGATATATTAGGGCCCTAATGCAATAGTCCTTTGAAATTTTAATCATCAGTTCTCATCCAAGAAAACACTTAAGCATCTGCTTAACTATAAGTCTGTGAATACTTCTGGCAGATGTCCTGAAATGTGGCTGAGCTGACAGCAGGATATTCAGCAGCTAAGAAGTACTGTCCTATTTAATGACTGTTACTGGAGTGAGAAAGAGACATCAAATTCCCTGTAAATTGTTACCAAAAAAGAAGTAGAAATAATTAATTCCTTTAATGAAATCAATAATAGTATTAATCCTGGGGGAAAACACTTGGCAGTGGCAAGGATGCATTATGTAAGTCCACTGCAGCCTATGAATAAACATTCACTTTGTTCTTATATAGCGATCTATCAGGGAATTCCTCAAGGTGAGCTTTAGGCATCTCAGACACTTAGGAGAAACTGGGATGAGCCATCAGGGGATTGGTGGAGGTGAGGTGTGGGAGAGTAAGGAAGGCTAGGAGGGGCTATTTGTCTGTGAAGAGATCATTGCCTCTTTCTCTCTCCCTCTTTCTTTGTCTGGAGTAGCTGGGTCTGCCAGCAGAGGCAAAACTGCTGCCTGGTTTGCCTTCTGCCTTGAGTTGGTTTTGGTAGCTCATCATTTTTGCTAAGTGAGGCACAGGATGCTTTGCTTGCACCTGGTGCCAATACATTGCAGTGAACCAGCAGGACATAACAAATGACACAAAATCATGCAATCAGCTTGATTTTCTACTTGACTGCACTAACAGGGTGATAAGTTTGATATGAGATATGCTTTTGCTGATGGTGAAAATCAGAGGCAAAACTTGTGTGCTAGGATGGCAGAATCAGCAGGGTTATGGTGAGGACGAAGGCAGAGGCTAAAATCGGATACATTTCCTTTTACTAGCTCTATTCTGCAGAAATTCATCACTTGATTTTTAATGTCATGGTTACTGTCTTGAAACCACAAATGAGATAAATACTGCCTCTGTTAATCTGAAAACCTAGAAATCTGCATTTGCTGGCATAAGTAAATATAGTAAACATATATCTGACACAAACAGGCAGAACTCTTTTTAGAGAAGTTTTCAAATGAGACTGTTTCAAGTCACCTGTCTGGGTTTTGCTGACATTTGGCAAGTCCAGTGTTCAAACCCAGTTGTTTCACTCTGTGAATATTTTGCTGGATAATGGCACGATTTATTTGCTCAACCTTACATGTCTCTGCAGCAGTGGCACAGGCTGTTAGCTTTCATCTTGAAAACAAAAGAACATTCCTATTATGCTTATTTTTCCCTACATCCAAACAAACAAAAGTCTCCATAGAGGAGAATACAAATCCATTAATTTCATTTAAAAGAATCTCAATTTCCTCTCTTTTACCAGCTGAAATTCTAGGGAAGGTCAATGGAAACAAAAGAAATGCAACTCAATGTATTTTCTTAAACTTTGTTCACATTATTCAATCTCAATCTTTCTGTGAGAGCCAGCAGTTTGACACCATACCCCTCCCCTTAACCCTCCCCGAGATGTTCAGAAGAAAAAGATTTTTAAAATGGATAATTTTGCTTATTTATTTATACAATATTTCATAAACAAGAAGTTTATATTTCATAAACAAAAAATTTATATTTCATAAACAGGAAGTGAAAGGAGGAGAGGCAACGTCACTCTCTTATTCCACTTGTTAGCCATTCACAATGAGTAAGAGCATGCTCCTTCAGCATTTCACGGGGAGAGGTCAGCCTCACTAGTGAAAGGAGTGGATGAAAACTTATATGATACCAGCACTGTCTTTCAGCTCTTCTGAGTCAAGCAAACTCCTGGAAATATGGAGGTGTTCTCAAAAATAACTGCAGCAGCAACAACAAATGTCTTAAATCCAGACATTTAATTAAAAAATAATCCTCACTTTGATATTTGGGAAAAATCCATGCCTCCTCCTCTCTTTCCTCAGTTGTTTCTCCTGTTCCTGTCATACAGTTTTTCATGGCAGAAAAAAAACCCAAACCCTATTCATGTGCCAAAATTAAAGCAAGACTGAGCCTCTATTCTTAAATCACAAATTGCACAGAGTACAAATAATCCAACATGAGTCACTTGAGACTGCAGAGTTTCTGTCACCCATGAGCAGCTGATAACAGTTCCATAGGTAATTAGCACTCATCAGGGATAGATCAAAATAGGAAGTCAGACAAGGGTTATGTAAAATGCCTAGATATGGCGAGTGGTGAGAAGAGCTAATATTTGGAGAGAAGAGTGTGAAAGGAAGCTGGGAGCCTGATAAGCAAGGATGCATCCAAGGGAGCACCCAGCCTTCCACCACCAGGTCTCTGGGAATGAAATGGTGTGAATGACTCAAGGAGTACAGCAATATAACACCATCTCCTAAATATGATTATAGGTACTGGCAGCAGCTTTGAAAGAGGTGTATTCTGCGTGCAGGCATGGTGAATTTCACACTACTGATTGGAAAGTTGGGGCTTTCTACAAATATTTGCCCCATCTTACCTGTAACAAACATCTACTTATCTGAGTGAAAAATTAAAATGAAAACATATAGATTAATATGTCTGCTAATGCTACTGTACTAACAAATTCTGGCATGGATTTATAATAGAAGATATGCTGTGATCATCCAGTTTAGTCCTATACAGCATAGTGTAAAATACCTGAATTAATTTCTGTTTGAACTGGAACACCTTTATCGGTACATTTCAATCTTATCCATAGTTTACTTACAACACACCTCCCCTTTTTTCATACATGGGAAAGTTCTAATATCATAGCAATTACTAAACTGATAACAGATTAATAAATCTGCAAAGAGAATTGATATCATTCTCACTCCTTTAAAACAACTGAATTAAAAAAATATAATACAGGACCTTCAATTCCTTTGTCAAACTCCTGTTGCGTGTTTTGGGAAGGAAATTAGAAAGCAAAGCCAGAACTTACTCAATTACTCCTGCAACTATTAATTTACCTTCAGCACAGAAAACCTGATCTTCCCAAGGGATTTGATGACAAAGAATTTGTGCGTTAGAGCCAGATGATGTAGGACATTTATAATAACCAAAAGGTATGATTAAATAACCTTTCTTGGATATTTTTTTCCCCCTTCATTTTCAAAGAACACAGTTGTGCATTTATAATACAGGACAATTGCTTTCCTATTTCTGGAACAGCCTGACCGCCCTGACAGAATACTGTTTGATCTCTTTCCCGGCTTTCTTTCTGTAAGTAAATATTCGACACTGTTTCCCAAAACATTACTGCAGTACATTAGAAGAAATTATTCCTAGATGCAGGCTTTTACAGATCCATTTATAGAAAGCCAAAGTTTACTTCATGTAAGTAGGTATGCGCCAATGACTTAGAGTAAGGGAGAAAAAAATCCCTATTAATTGTACAGAAGTTCATTCCTGAAAATCAGCTGAAGAACTACTGCCTTTGAGATGTCCATTGAATTCTGAGTGATGGCTAAAGAAGAGCTAGTAATTAATTAAAACGCCGAGTTGATAGGTAATATTTTCCAATTTGACTACAGTAGCATAAATGTCCAACTGTCTCTGGGAGCCCTTCCTGGTTCCATGGAAAGAAGGATGAAACAGTATTTCACCAGTATCCTTTCCTATGAGATATTCTTTATTAGCATAATCTATTTCCTAAGACTGCAATGATTCATATCAAAGGCCCATCTACTACAGAGCTCTTTATAAATCATCCCAATAATAACAAGTCAAGTGGCCTTATGGTTTCACTATCTGAAAAGAGGTTTAAACAGATTTTCTTTGTTAAGCAGTGAACAGGAAAGATAATTCCCCATGTCCTTCCAATTGTTCATTTTCATTTCCCTGTATGATCTCACATTTCCCTGAACCTTTTCCTTTCACATAATCGAGGAATTCAGGATGGCTTGATCTTCAATTATTGCCTAAATCTTAAATTATTCTTAAAAAATCACTTCATTAAATAATCTCTGTAGGGTTTGCACTCTGCAGATGAAGGGTGCTGTCAGAATACACTCCTGTAGTAGGTACTCTCATGGCACTTTATCTTGTTGCATGTCAGATTCTTAAGAGGCAAGAACATGCTAGGCTGTTCATTTCAAGGAGAAATTATTAGGACAGAGGCAGGCAGAAAAGGACAAAAAGAACAGACAAAGAGGAAAAAAATGAAAACAGGGAAGCTTTCATAATTGAGTGATGCAGAGAAAGGAATAAGCATAGCTTTTGCTTAAAAGCAAGCCCAGCTGTTGTAGTTTATAACTCTATGTGCAATGATGTATGAATACAGCAGATGCTGTCTACGTTAATATAGTGTGCACATTTACATTTTTCCCTACCTTTTTAGCACAAGCACAGCACATCTGTGTGTTCTGAACTGGGTCAGAGCTCCCTTGAACCTTATATATTAAATTATGAAAACTCACATGTGACAGTTAGCAAAGCTCTAGCAACAACTATTTCTCCCAAGGATGACTTGATTGAAAGTGATATAAAACATCTTTTGAAGCTGCTCTTTCATAGATACCCAACTTTAAATATCACAGAGATATTCATTAAAAAATAAATAAAATCTCTGCTTGATGGTAAGTGTTTTTTCCTTTTTAAAATTTCAAATGTTACCTGGTTCATTTCTGTTTTTATGAAAACCTAGGAAAAAAGGCTGAGAAACATGACCACTGGAAAGAAATGACCACAGAAACCATGCCTATAGAATATTTTCAAAGAGAAAAAGATATTGTTCAACCAGTTTCCCAAATGACCAGATAATCCAAAATCAAAATACATAAATCAATATTTTGTTATACCAAACTTCCCACTACATTTAGGAGTCTTAGCTAAAAGGCTGCAGTTTCCTTCGTACCCCTCTAATACAAACACAGCATCTCTTCAACAAACAAATGTGTCTATATCCACGTTTATGTGCATAGCGCCTTTATAGCAAGATCAAAACATGGTGGCTTTGAATCATGAATTATGAAACCACTGCAGCATAGCACTTAGTTCATTAAAAGATCTTGATTTCCACTCTAATGATAATTTATGGCTTTTGTTTCCTCATCTACTTAGAAGAGTTAGGGATCCAGTTTTCTGGTGACTCCAAGAAGCCATTGCATAGTATCTCAGCCCAAAATTCGTGAACGATGTGCAGGTTTTCTACCTAGTTGGAAGATTTCTTTAGAAAAATGCTTTGCTGGTCAGTGGAAAACATTTTTCTACCTTCCTACAGACATTTGTGCACAGCTTATTCCTACACATCACTTCCCCCACACTCATCTTGTGTTATAGTTATTCTTAGCTTTACTATCTCTTTCCTTGGTATTCACTTTAATTTCTAATGCACTTACTGGCAGTAATCACCCAACTCTCCTCAGTCTCCACTTTGCTCAGCTGAACAAGCCAAACTTTTATAGTTCCCCAAGAAAAATTCCCTGTGTTCCTGATCTTTCTAGAAACAGCTCTCTATGCCTGTTTTACCCTGAATACACCTTTCTGAATCCAGACACCTGGGTTGCAAGCTGCCTTGCATTTGGAGTTTTAATGTCAGCTCAACAAAGCAGGAGTAACAGAGAAGTCTTCACTTACCACACTGGTAGTTTACGAGCTATCTGATCATGCTAGTCTGTATTTAGCCTCTATAGGGAAGTTTTTCCCACAGAAAACACAACTGACATGATCTTTGGGTTTTTTTCAGCAAACAAGACCAGGGCATTTATATAAAAAAAACCCAAAACTCAACATCACCGTAAACTTGTCCTTTAATTCCTATCAAGTTTTTTCTTTTGGCATAGCAAGCTCACCTCAGTAGTACAGGAAAGTAGAGAATGTTGCTGGTGCTATGTTATGTATGTATTTATGATCTAATGACTGTATTTCTTAAGGACACTGAATTAAGGACTTAAGGACACTCCACGATCATTAAGGCACATTTCTGAAGTACATGTAGAACTTTAGGTGTATACTTGACATGAACTGGCTTCCACTGGCTGCCCCTCCTGTTTAATTCAAAAACAATGACAATTCCACAATGAACAAACAAAAACCACTGACCTGACTGCACTTGAAATGTGGTTGTTTTATTTAACGTACTTGGAAGGCTGGCACAGAGTCTGAGTATTGTAGCAGGCTGAATATCAATCATTCACGATTGTATTGTTCTGTACCTCTGGGGATGGATGTGAAGATTCTTATTGAAGTTCTCAGCTGCCACAAAGAATTGTACTCTGACATTTAGTTCAGGCATTTACCTGATTTCCCACCTATCAGGAAAAACAAATCTGCTGTCTGCTATCCACTGGTACATATAAGCAAGGCATGCTCTAGTCAGGAGCATACAATGACGGGCAGTGCTTATTCAACTCTCAATCTTTTGAAACTGTTTTTTCCACTGGCTTTCCTTAAAAAAAGAAACTGCCCAGAGGGTAACCATGGTGAAGACAAGCCTTTCAGTGTGAGCTGAAGATAAAAGTTTTAATGTTTTTTGCCTGTCTGCAGAGAGCTAGACAATAACTCTTGAGTGAACTGCCCCGTTTGTTTCAGTGAGGTGTTAACTTGGATACCCAGGGATAATAGCACAATGTCACCACTGTGAACTATTTCATTATTCAGGAAAACACAGATTTAAAGAATTTATTGTGACAATCTCCTTTTTCTCACAGATCACTGTCTGTTTCATGCAGATTGTCTCATCTCTTACTTCAGCTCTCTAATATCCAAGTGTCTTCCCACCTAGCAAGCAATGCCTCCTTGCACAGTCCTGTCTCTTTCTGTTCCCCTCTTGTGGGATAGAGAGCATTTCCATACTGCCATGCTAGCTGTTAAGGCACTCCAGCTATGGCTGACTAAGTTATATTACGTTCTTACACCACCCCTACCATCACATCAAATTTACATTCCCATTTGAGAAATCAGTGTATGCTTTTGAGCCAGATACAGCATTGCAGCAGAGAAGCAACTGCTTCTTAACCCACCTCCCACCTGCAGTCAACCATGTGAATGCTCCTAAACTCTCTGCCACAAAGTCAAATGAGTTAAAACCCTTTTTCAGCCATGCTTTGTTGAACTCTGAGCACTGTGATGGGTGCACAGTCATTCTTCTGATCTCACATAGAATTCTGTCCTGAACACCTTGCAGGCAGGTTAGGACAAAGTCCTAACTAGTTTCTCAGCTGTGGCTGTTGGCACAAGTGTTTTCACTGCAAACTCAAACACTGTAATTTAGGTTAATGTTAAAGATGATTTAGGCTAGGCTGAGTACTCAAGCACAAAGCAGAAGAGATCTGAGACAGCACTAACTGCTTGCTCTGACCAGCTGAGATCCAAATGGCCATTTGCTGAAGCATTGGACATTACAGAAAGATAGTGTGAAGCTCTATCAATGCTACATACAGAGATTTGTAACTGGTATGAAACCACTTCAGGTGTGGCCACAAGCCAGATGATGACACTTGTACTAGGATAGTACCAGCATCATTCTGTAGATGCATTTTGTCTCCTTTACAGACATATCGCATCCATGCAGTGTACTTAGGTAAGGAGCTGTCCCTTATCAGGGAAATTGAAGAGACTGTTTAAACAAACACGCACCATGGAGTACCTTTAAAATATAGAAAAAGTCCTAGAAATGACAACCAAGCCTAAGGAGATTAATATGAACATGATCCTCCTCACTGAAGGGGAACCAAGGATAAGTTAAGAAGCCAGGAAAATTCTCCCTTGTAACTCTCCACAATATACACTGGGGAGTTCAGGGAAGTAATGGTTGTCAACAACTGGATCTTACTTGGTGGGTTAAGGTCAGATGAGTCCCCTTAGTCTCTCCCACAGACTGTTGCCTAGTAGCCTGTGCAGAGTTCTACCTCTTTCTTTTCCGCATGACACTGCTGTATTTCTTTTCAGTGGTAATAATGGGAATATGTATTTTCAATATATATTTTTTTCCTTCTTGGCAGCTACAGATTGAGAAAGATAGGTCCATGCAGAAAAGAGAATAAGGTCTTACCCCTATAAGACCTTTGAAGAAAGTGCTTTTAGAAAGGTCACTCTACTCACTAATTGTCAAATATTTTCTTAAGGTTTAGCGCAGGTCTTGAATCAATAATAAGTTGCATACAAAAAGACAGGTTAAGTAGACTTAGAACTCTTGTCAAAATACATGACATTAATATTATGAAAGTGAGTAATAATAATACCCCATAAAAACTGCAGTAGAAAGGAAGTAGAATAATACATGTTAATTTACCGCATAGAGGAAAGGAGGTTTCTTGTTTTGGTTTTTTTTTGGTGAGAATTAGGAATGAAATTCTGTAGCTCAGAGGCTATAAAGAGATCTCAATATCTTAGGCCAGAGGACTCAGGTGGTCCCACACAGGCAAACTGGTGGACTCAACTGAAGTTCTACTGAGAAACGGTGTGATAGAATCATAGAATAGAATCATAGAATAGTTAGGGTTGGAAAAGACCTTAAGATCATCAAGTTCCAACCCCTTGCCATGGGCACGGACACCTCATACTAAACCATGTTACCCAAGACTCCATCTAACCTGGCCTTGAACACTGCCAGGGATGGAGCATTCACAACTTCCTTGGGCAACTCATTCCAGAGCCTCACCGCCTTCACAGTAAAGAACTTCTTCCGTATAGCTTATACCTCATAAACTTCCCTTGTTTAAGTTTGAACCATGTTACATGGATCTTAGGTTCAGTTGGGCTAAATTCAGTTGCAATGTTTGGGTTTTGATGCTTGCTTTGTTTTGGAAAAAGAAAGGGAGAGAGAGAAGAAAAGAAAATAAAGACAGAAATAACAAAATAAATAAGGTAAAGAAGAAACAAAACAAGTGGAAGAGACACATTAATTCTTAGGCGACTTATGCTTGCCTGTCTTTATTCCTATACCAGTAGTGGATGATGATGAGCCAGCTGGAAGAAAAGGTACAAGAAGGGAAGGAGAAAGATGGAGATACCATACCTTCAAGGTGTATGGGGTTGCTGATGTTGTATACACTAATGTCAGCACCACTGACACCCAAGTGTCCCATTCCATATAAAGAAAAGGCAGCCAGAATTCATACCAAAAATTCATACTGAGAAAAAGCAGCCAGAATTCAATCCTGCCTGTGCTGGAGTGACATATTTTGTGATCTATTGCTATGACCTTGCTGCTGATTTATGGTTGCATTTATTTTTTTCTATTTAATTCCATACTGCTGCCATTAGTAGCTCCTTCTTGGATGTCTTCAAGCCTCTGAAATAAAACAAATCCCAAGCCTCTTGACCCTTATGTTATTTTCTCTTCATTACCTCTTTGTGCCACATAGGAACCATAAAAGAATAAAAATCCGGCAAATTCTCCTATCAGTTTATGATGCACTCTAAGTACATTTTTATAGCAAGTTTAATGCTAATGAGGACAAATTACTCTTGGAAATCATAATAAAAGGCATAAAAAGGCTTATACTGTACATTTGATACCCTCTGGAGGCCATCTCCAAGATGGAAGTGCAATTTTAAGAGAAGCATACACAAATCCCCTCTGTGAGAGCACGATAATTTCTGGGTACATGCTGCTTTTGTGGTTTGGGCATGCATTGCATTTATAGGAGTGCCAGGCCATTACTTATCTTTGAAAAGACAAAATTTGCACCCTTCTGTAACAAAAAAAATCACTTGATTGAGAAGGTGTCCTCAAGACTGTTACTGTAAAGTCATTCTTGATTGCTGAATACTGTAATTAAATGAACAAGGAGCTAATCAACCTTTCTCCATCTAGTGCTTAGTTGTGCAGACAAGGACTTCTTTCAGAAAGGAATTAGAGGGGCATGAAGTGAATGAGCAAGGCTGTAGAAATGGTCACTAGTTCTGTGAAATACTACTACTACTACTAATGTCTCAGTGAGCATCATTTTCCTGTGGTAATTCGTACCACAGTGAAGTTTTCAGGGTTGTAAGAACCTGCTGAGCTGCTAATGTTTGTTTATGCAACAATCCCATAAACATACTGCAAGTTCAACAAACGTGACATCTCCTGACCAAGCCTTTACAGAAAATTTTAAGGAATATTTTGTTATTTAATTATGAGTCACAGTCATAATAGGAGGCAGAAAAGTATTTAAACAACCGATAATGCTGATTTCTGTCACTATGGTCGTTGGTCTCCATGGCAGTCACTTAGAAGTCTGTATCTGACTTTATGCCCACTGGGTCCTTCCTGGAAAAGGACAATGTTTTCTATTAATCTGTATATTAGTCTAGTAGTTGAGTGTATTAATGTGTTTAATATTTATTTATCATTACAATTCTCTGGCGAGAATTTTAACCCTATCTTACAGATGGCAGGTGAAGGCAAAAAAGTAACAGAGTATTAATAACTAAGCAGGTGTCATGCAATATAGTATACATGTACTGACACACTATTTTAATTCCCATTGGTGTGCAGATATTTGTGGGATCATACTTTGTTCCCCTTCCTTATATCTATCAGATGATATCTCAATTGACTCATCAGTGCTTACAAACTTTATATTGGTTTGTTGTGATTTAGCTGAGAACCCAGCCTTCCATCAGTCAGACTCATGTCCTTTTTTATGTGTGTTTCTCCAGATATCCTCAGTCCTCAGGTACAGCAATCAAGGCAGGATACTCAGGGAGCTCCTACCAACTTGTTTATACTTATTCTCCAATAACAGGACGTAAAAAGTGGAATGGAGGGGGATGGACAAGTTCACAGAATGAAAATCCATGGAGGATCATTAAAAACATCAAACCCACATCTGACTCAGGAAGGCTCAGAGCTGGAAATATGCCAGGGACTGGAAGAATAACAGAGGAAACTTTTATATCTTTTCTAAGCAATATTCTTCCCCCAGCCTTACTGTTCCCTATGCAGCAGAGTTTCAGGCACTGTTTAAGATAGGCTACATGAATACTTGTTATCACATAGCTCAGCAGAGTAAATATGTTTATAGGTTCTTGGGAAACAACTTAATGGTTCACAAGGTGCTTCAGTCGGCTTTGTGTCTCACAAGAAGACCGAGGTAAGGGAATTTCTTGTTTGTGGCTATAAAGAGCTTCTGTGATCAGAAAAGTGTAACTTTCAATATGGTTATGGCCAGGCAACTGGTAAATCCTCCTAGCTTGGAGCTGTCCTGGACCTTAAGGTGATGAGGATAAAGAGCCTGAAGAGGGTTTGGTCATTCTGGGAACACACAAAGATATTTTACTTATCTCATGTAGCTCTGCAGATTGGCCGGTGTCAGAAGAGATTTCAGAAGCAACGATGATTTTTAAACAGGGATGAACAAGGATTAGTTACGAAAACATTTTTCTGTTCTGCCTTAGAAAAATACAAATGAGGAAATCAAATTATGGCCCCTATTTAAGATCTTAAAATACCATCTGTTTCTGATATGTCTGGCATAAGGTGTGAAACACAGCATCCTTTCCTGTGTCAGCAAGTGGTGTGTGGGATTCTGAATGACAGCCAGCCCTCTATCTCCTCACCTCTCTCCTAATTAGCAGTGGAAAGCCCGATCCCAGCTTCCCCTCACACACTGCACTATTCTTAGCACTCGGAGCAGGGCTGCCATTTCAGACAACATGGTAATATCTCAGTCAAGTTTCTCTCTAGGTCACTATCTTTGAATGTTTTATTGATACAGAAGTGAGATTTTTCAGAGGAGCTGATGAGCCACACTGAGAAACATGTCATTTACAGAGTGCTCTGCTGGGGCTTTTCTGATATTCACTGTTTCTCTTTTTTTCACAAGTAGTTTTATTTGTTAATTATTAACACCTGAACATGCAAAGATGATGAATGCTGTAGTTATATTAAGTTTTCATTGTTTTCTATTTCCCCTCATATTTCCTTCCCCCCCGCAAGTATTCCTTGGGAGCTTTTTTGAACACGTGTAATATGAATGCTGAAAATCCTAGCCCAAGTCCTTCCTAAAACATCTGTCACTGTGATCTGACTTCATTGTCATTTCTGAAATTTCAAGTCAGCCTGAACTATGGTTTGAATAATTCCTCTGTCAGTACTCTTAGAAGAGTTAATTTCTGTTGCTCTGAAGCTTTCTCATCACTGTTTTAATTCTGTGGGAATCTGAACCTGTTTCTTCACTGACTCAATTTAATTTGTAGCCTGTATCTGTTAACATGTGCTGTCTCTCTCCTATTTGTTTCAAGAGAAGAACTTATTCAGGGTGAGAGGGAACACAAGTTGGATTTCCATGCAAATTCATTTGGGTTCCTAGTGTTGTCCTGAATCTCAGAAATAAAGATAAATGGAAAAGGCTGAGGCTACACTGGCATGGCTGCAGCTTGGGAAACTGTATCTGAGCTATTTTTAAATTGCTAATACTACTAGAGCCACAGCAAGACTTAGCATGAGCTATAACACTCAACAGGGGATCAATATTGCAGCTATTCACTTGGGCTGAACTTTAAGATACCAGAATTCCCTTTCCTTGGTATACCTGGCTGTCCTAATGCCATTATCTATATAACACTCCTGCGAGTGTTGGCAGGTGCTATTAGCCTTGACAATGTACTGTCAATTGGGACAACCTTCCCATCTGCTTGGGCAGACAGCATAACATGGGTGCTATGGGCAAACCAGCTGGAGTGATTGCAGGAGGAGTGGCTTCCTTTGCCGCCGAACACATTGTAATTTCCCATGAGTCATTTGGAAGATATTAACAGTCACTTATGCCATGCCAAACATAACATTTGTTTCTCCTGTTTCAACTACTGACATTTAATTATAAAGAAGAAATGTAAATAACTTTGAAATATCTCCAGCTCCGAAAAGCTCCTTTAATATCCAGAATTGGCTGCCAGCTTTATCAAATAATATATCAAATAGTCACTCTCCAAAGAGGAAAGTGAGAACCAATAAATCTCCGAACTAATCACTACCACACACAGGCACATTGCATTTGGAAAGGATGCCCTTAAACAGAACACTCAACTGCATGGCCAGCAAAATCCAGCTCTACACTCTGCAAGAGGTTTCCTTGACACATTTCTGTACCAAGGCAGATCTTCCTGTGACTTTCCTGGTCCAGCCTCCATGCCACAGGAGGCTTTTGTTAAGACAATACAATTTTTTCTACTGCCTTCAGGAGCCATCTCATGTTGTACATTACTGGGTGTCTCTGACTGACAGAGGTACATCTGCACTTGCAGGTAACACCCAGGCATCAGAAGTTGTCAAAACTGTGTGGTTTCAAAACCTGCAGCCCAACTTCGTGTCCTGTGTCCTGAGCAAATAGCTCAGATAGGAGGTAGTAATGTAAGCAGGAAATTGTACTCAGTATGCCGTGTGGCTGTGCTAGTCAGGGTCTCCTTGGGAGCTGTACATCACACCATCACCTTGTACAGATACACAGTGGTTTACAGGTGCTTACTTCTTTAATATTGGGGTTACAAAACACACTAATTTAAGGTTTGTCATGGATAAAAAGCAGCTTTTGGCTGGTTACACTTTAAGGCTCTTCTTATTTTAATAGCAACAATTCAGACAGTGGCGCTTTGGGGGAAGACTGACCCCAGATACAGGAAATAACATGCAGTGATTGCTAACTCTCTAGATCTGGTGGTTTAGTGGGGAAAAGGGGCAAGAAGATCCTCTGAACCAGCACAGGTCATACGCTGTACAACCCTTGCTATGAACTGCCCCCATTCCCAACACCTTTGTCTTGCCCTCTCCTGATACTAATATCCATATTCCTTAGAGCATTCGAAAAGGTATGTCATGTGCTTCATTAGGATGTTACGTACTTCTTACACCAGCAGACACTGATAACCTCAAGCGAGGTTTAAACGCAGATTGTGGCTATAGAATTCAGTGATTTATGGAAGGGAGAATCGAACCCCCAGTGAAATCAGTGACAGATTGGCATTGTCTACTGGGGACAGGAATCTAGCCTATGACTTTTTGTTATAATAATGTTTACAAATATTTTAATATTTTTTTATATATATATAAGTCCACAGAAAAACAAAAATTTCAAATTATACATTTAACTGCTTTTTCTAAGGAAAGACTTATTTGTAGTGCACAATCTCACAGTGATTTATGCTTTAGTTTCGTCTTAATTTTTACTTCCATATGAGATTCCATTCTGCAAAATGAATTAGATTGTGATCTGTCTGGATTTGTGTCAAATCTAACCCCTCTTCATATATTTCATGTTCATTGCTCACCATAATGCCACAACCATGGCAATGATTGTATTAACAAGATGAGGAGATTCTGTCTGTTCCATAATGAATGAACTGCAGGAAGGTAGCATAATACCCAGTGAGTAAGAATTAATCTTTTAAATCCAAATATATTGCTGATAGCCGGGCTTTCTGTTGAATGCTTGGAGGCACTGTGGGAGGTTGGATTCTTCAGGTTTAGTGTTAGCCCCCTTACAGTCTCTTTTGTGGCTCTGGGAATATCTCTTTCTTTGCAGTCAGATTAATACATTTTGTAATTATTTAAATAAGATTATAGATATTATATTATAGGCAATAGAATTTTTGATCTGTGATTAGGGTTTGTAAGAAAACCGATTTCATAAAAGAAAAAAATCTGCTGATGTCAGGTAAGAAATTTGCATTGATGCAATAAGCTTTGCTTTTCACACCCACTAAGGAAAACAGATGTACTTATCAGATTTCTCTCCCCTTCACAGTTTTTCTATAAGAAATCTTGAATGCTGTCTTTCATACACAATGGTTATGGATATTCTATCAGTTACTGACACAATCTACAAGAAGCAACAGCATTCTGGACATTTCTGTACGTGTTGGGTTTTTTACTGGTTTACTCCTTTTCCACTAACAGCATACAGAAATGGAGCCTAGAAGTCATTTGGGGATGGGGGAAGTGGATGCTGGAATTAATATTCTTTATGAAAATGGTTTTGGTGCACAGTGTGTATACACAGTACCTCCAAAACAGCAACAGCTTTGTGCCCTGCAGTTGAAATTTGACAATGAAAAGTGAAGCCAATGCAGATTTATGGAAAGAGTTGTTGTGGGCAAGTTTTAAGTCTACCTTACAACAACCACAGAGAAGGCTATTTTGACTGTGTCGCAGCTTTAATAGAACCCATCTGCTCCTCTCAGTTTTGCTTTTAGTGACCAAAGGCTCACATCAGCAAAACCACCACCAAGACTGGCAAAAATTGTCTGCATGAGTAAGATAATGACTGTGAGATTTATGAACCTCATCAACAGAACTCAGTTTGGCAGAGTCAGCAGCTTTTGGCACATTGGATGAAAAGTTAAGTGCCTATAAGGGAGCAAAGACCCTGTGAAAGTCACACTCCAGTTAGGCAGAAACTGAGCTGGAGAATAGCCCTTTCAGGAGCACTGAAACTCATCATTGCTGTCAGGACTGGACATGTTCAGCAGGTAATCAGTGTATTCTGGCACTAAGGTTGTCAAATCAGCACCTCTTACGAGCTCTGAAGTAACATACATAGGTAAAAACACAGGCAGATACATGCACCCACAGAAACCTTTCTTGACCCTGACATGTTTTATCAACACTGCCAAGCTTAAGAAAAATTGCCATTCACTTCTTGCTGTCCAAACAATGACAGCTTACAGCACTCTGCTAAGCTGTACAACTCCCAGGACTAAGTACTTTTATCACGGATATGACAGTTGTAAGCTCATGGAACTTAGCTTCTCACTTCTCAACTCCATCTGCCCTATGCACTTTGTCAAGGCTCTTGTAAGTGTGCTGATATACTCTGTTTCTGCCATGGATAAACAAGATCTGGTCTGTCTTTTTAGAAAGAGCCTGGTTAACTGTACAGAATTTTGCCATATATATATATGTATGAATTGATTGAAGGCTTGACTTCACGAATGAAGATTTTGGAAGGGTTTTACCCATGCACACTGCAACCACGAACAGGACTAAAAGGGCGACGTGGGACAGGCAGATCCAAGTGAAGAGGGATGCTTGGTCATACATGATGTTTCCGAAAAAGGCTGTCATCTCCTGGGTCAATTTCAAGCGACCAAATGCCCTGAACCGCCTGCATGCAGGGTTGAGTCTGTGGCTCCCAGTGCACCTTTATCACCTGCTGCTTCGTCCCTCGCCTGTTGCTACGGGGCTGTGCGAGTGTGAGGAAATCCTTCGAGCCTGCACAGAGGATTTTTTAGGTGAGGCTCAGCGTGCACGGAACTGGACCCACCCTTTACACCTGAGGTTTATCTGCCAGGGCCTAGATAACTAGGACGGTGGCAGTAAAGTCCTCAGGCCGTAGGTTTGATTAGAGTGCTCTTCTCTAGATGGAGGCCTTGCAAGGCCAGACGAGCTCCGTCTGCCCGGGTTTGAAGTTAGAGTTTTCCTTCTCCTAGGATGGTTTCAC